>LIEC01011802.1:0-82846 GCA_001925005.1 Drosera capensis
AATTCTACGATTCAACCTATTGTTCAATCCTCTCAAGTACCTCCTTGATGTTCCGCTGCTCCTTTATTCGTTGCAGCTTTGAATTGATAGCAATGAAATTACACGGAGGTGGGGGAGGCAGTTGATACGAAGGGTTCACAACACGATCCTCGTTTTCTTCTTCCATCCAACGCTTTACTTTATCCAAATGAATTTCTCTTCCTTATTATGGAACATCAGCATTTTGCTGTTGGGATGACATTCCTGCCTAAACAAAACTCGAATTGCACCAATATTAATAAACCATTCTCTATCTCACACAATATTAAATAAATAATCATGAAAGTGTCTACAAGAAAAATAAATCATGCACATAGAAGCATAGATGCATAGAAAAAATTAAATACTATCAATGAAATTTTTTCTTCATAAATAAGATATATGGTGAATAGTTATCTATAATATTAATCAATCTAAATAATAACAACTAGCAATTTTGATCGGGGTCATTTTTACGTGAATTTAACTTAGCATTTTCTTGGATAATTGGATAAAAATATGTAAAATTCATTGTTACAGGAGCATTGAGAAGACATATATGCTGCATAAACCGATTCTCGAATCTCATGAAGACATAAAACTGGAAGGTCTTCATCGAGCCCAGGCTTGAAGCCCAAACCGGTTTTGAGGCCCAAAGTGTCCACTCGCACCATCTCTTTTGGTGGTTCTTCAGCTTCCAGAAGGTCATCCGCATTCATTTTCCACGTTTCTTTGGTTTCCATGAACACGCCCATCGCAACCATAAGATCATGCGCATTCAACCACAAGCGTGTTCCAGAAGATCGGATTTTGTGATTATTTTCCATGGGAGTGTTCCAGAGATTAGATTTGTCAGATTTGCTCACATCCTTGGTGATGTGTTGAATTGATGAATTCTATCTATAAAAGACAACGACGGGCTGTGGAAGCAAAGAGGATGGATAGAAGAGGAAAATAGACATTAGCATTGAGTTTTAAAGAAACTTAGAGACCAAACACCAATTCGAAGGACGCGAGACTCAGGACAACGACCCACCACCTTAGCCTCAGATCCGGCATCCCCAGCCACCACAAGACCCTATGACCCGACCTCAACCACCGTCAGAGCCACCACTGTCTTAGCCCTTATCTTGAAATGAGGACGACAGAGAGAGAAGAGACGACAGACTGAGGAGATGACTACAAACCCTAAAAAAAATTAGTGAAAAACAGATCATCTAGTATGTCCGTGCATAAAAAGTCGTACGTCTTGTGAAAATCATATCATCTAGAATGTAGGTAACAAAAAAAAATAGTACACCTAGTGAGACACATATTCTAGTATATTTGTGCAAAAATAATAATATGCCTATTGAAAAACATATCATCTACTGCTCCTGCGAAAAACAAGTGGTACTCTTAGTGAAAATAAATTTGAAGTTTGACCTTTTTCACTTATCATCATGTATTTTAATGAGTTTCGTTTTTTAGTCTTCACGACACAACATTATTATATCATTGATCCTATATTTATTGCAAAAAATAAGTGGTACTCTTAGTGAAAATAAATTTGAAGTTTGACCTTTTTCACTTATCATCATGTATTTTAATGAGTTTCGTTTTTTAGTCTTCACGACACAACATTATTATATCATTGATCCTATATTTATTGCAAAAAATAAGTGGTACTCTTAGTGAAAATAAATTTGAAGTTTGACCTTTTTCACTTATCATCATGTATTTTAATGAGTTTCGTTTTTTAGTCTTCACGACACAACAATATTATATCATTGATCCTATATTTATGTATATAATTTAAATTATCAATAGTTATTTACAATAATTTTTTCGTAAAAATTATGTTTTATCATCCACGACACGAATCAAATTTTATATTTTATATTGATATACTTTTGATGTTTTTTCAATTTACAGTTTAAGGGATGTATTTTAAATTTGGATAGTGATTGGCTGCACATGTCCTCCAAGGTTCCCTTAACCCATCATGATAGAATTGTGCAATCCCTCCATTTGTATAAAAATTGATGTAACAAAACTTAGATGTATTAGTTATAATGTAGTTAGTATGTTTATGCTAGAAGTCAAGTAGGTAGTTGCAGTCTAAGTCAGATGCCTGTGAGCAGACGGTTGCAGATGAATGAAGATCGTGCAAACCACCAGATGCAGACTATTACAGAGAACTTTGGATAAACAACTAGTGCATTGATAAACAACAAAAAAACTCAAAGACTTCAAGATGAAGGACTGAGTTTGCAGACGAGGACCAACATGGCAAGGGATGAACTGAGTTAGATCTAAATACAGATAAGGGATACAACATAGACTATGTGTAGACTAGGATTGCAGTATGGGATACAGACTAGAGTTATAATAGAGACTGGGTGCAGACTATAAGGTGCAGCAGACTAGATTACAGCAGAGGTGATTGTTAGGGTGAGGTCAGAGGTTTGAAGTCAGTCAAACGAGGATTTGAGTTAAAGTAGCAATGGCACGGATTCTGAGGATAGTGGACTGCCAGTATCAGGAACAAGATGGTGGGGAACATTAGTGACAAAGTGTCATTCCAGGAACAGTGCGTTGTCTGCTTGAGGTTTGTTCCTTAAGCCTTTAGAAGGGAACGGTTGAGACTTATTGAGAAGTGCTGTTGAATGTGGATTGAGACGCAAAGAGTGCAAAAGCAATTTAGCAACTCAAAGATTACTCAAGAAAGCTGAGTCGCGAAGATACAATCGAAAGTGTCACTAATCTACAGAAGAACAAAGTCTTGCAGCAAAGTCCAGAGTTTGGATTTATGCAAAGCATATAGGTTCTTTGTCTTTCATACAAGTTAGATAGCTTATAAAAGGAAAGTCTCTTGTAATCAAACAAGAAGATAGTGATACTCACCTCATAAAAAGAAAGATCTAGGTTCTTTGTCCGACGACAATGTATGCTACCACAATGTGAAAGTACTTTACTGAATTTGATAAATCAAATCACTACTAACATATGTGATTAAGTGCGCTTAAAGTAAACAGGTATTCTGTTAAACAATGGGTATGAGATTGACATAATCAGAATAGTAAAGGCATTGGATAGAACAACTGTTTTAGAGTCGGATAAGTTTTCACCCTGAAGTTCTGGACAGAATAGGTGGTCTAGCACAAATAAGTCTTTTGGCTTCTGTAATGATCTTGTCTAAATCAGTGAGGGTTATAGTATCAGCTCACTTGTGATCAGATCAGTCCAAGAAAGTCTACAGATTGTCAGCAACAGATTAGATGGGTTGGATTAATCTTCTGGAGTTATTTGTTAAGACATATGTCTTCTATTGAAGACTTTGATCAGAATTAAAAAGGGCACGCCATATGACTTGTAGAAAAAAGGGTTCCGGATTGATTGGAGAGCAATCCTCAAGTCTTGCCTATATAAGACATAAGATTACAGAGGAAACGACACGAAAGAGCACTATTTTGAATGCACATCTTCGAATCCAAGCATTCAAAATTCTATCTCTATCTCTCTCTTCTCATCAAGAAAACTCTCAATTGTTTATTGAGTATTAGTTTTCTCAGGAACATCATGATGAAGACGTTGATTGGTACAAGTCTTCATTCTCTATGAGTGTGTTTCTATTGCCAATCTGTTGAGATTGTTTGGTGGATCCTATGGGGATCGATTGATATTAGATTTGTTGAAATGACTACGCTTACCACAATTGAAGCAAGTATCCTTGGACTCCGTCTTCCTAATTGTCTGATTCTTGTATGTCCTAATTCCTTTTCTAATGAATATGCCCAGATGCTTTATAATGAAAGATACCATTTCATCCTCCTCGTCTGATTCATCAAAAGCAAAACCACTTCAAAATCAAAACCAAGAAAACATATAGAGTAAATAAGAGAGACATCATTGGATTCGAGTGGATCTCCTTAGATTTGAGCAGATTTGAACAAATACGAGCGAATCTGAGTAGATTTGATCGGAGGGTATTAGCGGGGATGAGAGGGATTAGAGGGAGAGGGAAAGGAAGAAGAGGAGGATAATTTGGGGAGTGTGGTGGCGAGGATGCTCAGGTAAGTATGAAGGGGTGGTGTTGAAATTTTTTTATAAACTAGAACCTCATGAGAATTAAAATTAGTTTGTTGTACATATTTGGAATATAATTTTTCATATGGTATGTTTCGGAAATTATCCCTAAAATGTTTGCTAACTTGATCAATGGTAAATTCTTATGTATAATCACAACGATTGCTGGGGCTCATCTTTAGTTGGCTTGAATTGCACTCTAGGATGCCTCTTCGAAGTTGCCATAGCATTAGCAGTGAGATCTCACTGCTGACTAACTCCAAGTTGCTCCTAGTTCGATTCTCATCTTCGATTCTAATGGATCGTTTGAGATCATCTAGTCCTATTTGAGTTTTTTTTCGATACATCTCAGTCTTGAAAGACAGTCATGACGCGGGTAGCTTATAAATTATAGTTCATACCAAGAATGCATCGCAAACAATAATGCCATCAGTTTTAGACTTCATTCTTATATTCTCAAGACCTGTGACTTGAGAAAGTATTTCTCTATCGCCATCAAATTTCATGTCCATAAATTTATCGACAAGATGTGCTTTAGAAATGTCTCCTTCTTTTTAAACTGAGCATCAAGATTGTCTCATATTTCTTTAGCAATATTGAACTTGCTATACATCTCTGCAAGTCTATCGAACTTGCAATTAAGCAACTAGTCCTTACAAAAATCTTCATCCTTTGCCCATCAAAACTCATCAGCATCTTCAGTACTTTTCTTAAAAGTACTCAATATAGTATAAAACACATCTAATTATTTTATATCAAATTGAGTCTTTCGTTTCCAATTAATGAATTCAGATCCACTAAACTTTTCAAGTTTGAACATTTCCATAAGAACGTTATTTTTGTTCATGATTCCGAGATTCCAACATGAGATTCCAACACTAATTGTTCCACTTCCTTGGAAATGGGGCCGCAGAGATGCAGCCGGAGATGGGGAGATGAGGACATGTGGGGTGGGATTCCTGGTGGAAGTTAAATTTTATTGGTGGTATTTTTGTATAAAACTGTTCTTAAAAGTGATACTTTTTGAAAATTATCACTTACTTAAATATAATTTTAATGGGTGAATCATCCAAAATTATAAAAAAAAAAGTTAAAATAATTTCAAAAAACTATACAAGGAAAAATTATTTATCATTTCGTATAAATTTAATTCAAATATATAAGCCACACAAAGTCATCTGTTTTCATAATATTATCTCATCTCGTACAATGCACATATTAGCATTTTAATTAATACATCAATACAGTTTGTTTGAAAAATGTAAAGGATTTTGTGTATTGGAACAGAGTGTTATTGCTGCTTCTTGTGTATGAGAAATGTGCCTCCGCAGGCATGGGCAATTCAAGGACAAAAAAAGGGGGTGGGGGGAGTGGAAAGCAATTTACTGAATATATTCCACAACTTAACATCATAAACGAGTTTACCACTCAATCAAATATTGTATATCATTTATAAATGTTACTAACATTCAAGCATTCCAGAGAGCATGAGGGCAAGTTATCAACATGCATGGTCATCGAGGAAGGCTGCTTGTTGGAAACTTGCGTAGAGGACTTTTTCTTAGTAGCTCACTCTCCCTGTGCCTGTATAGATACTCGATGGTCAGCTTGTAGTTGGCTAAATCTGAGACTTCAGAAGGGAAAAAAGGAACACTACATGACACATGCAAATCCTCTCTTTCTGAGTAGGCATACCGTTCGAGGTCTGTCATATTCCCTTCTATGGGTTCCGAATTTGAAGAATTCTGCAACTTTGAGATGGTTGGTTGATGCCTAAAATAAAATGCAAGATCATACGTTGATTAGCTACAATGAGGCAACGACAATATAAATAGTCAGCACTTTGAATCATAAGTTGAAAGCCAGCACCAAGACTTACTCTAAATAGTCAGCATCCACCAAAACATCAATAACAGGTGTAGCGGAAACTCCAGCTCTATGCTCCGACCTTTGTGGGATCTACAAAAGGAGATTAGGAGAATCATACACCGTCAAGATAGTCAACTTAATGCGGTTGAAAAGCAAAAGCTGGTATATAAATGACCTTAAGTGATGTCCACTTGGCAGGGACTGCGCTGTTCTCTTTATTTCTCTCAACATGAGATGCAAGACTGTTCCACTTTCGCAAATCTAACTCATCACTGGAGCTGCAGTCATTATTCTGATCCTTGTAAATAGAGAGTGGAACCCGTTGTCCCCTACAGTGAATAGCGGTTAAAGGTGAATACTCAATAGTTGCCAATAAAGTTGTGCTGCAACTGCCAAGAACTTTAAATCTTACCCATCTCCCTTGAAATATTTACACAAAGTTGTGGAAACCGAGGTTTGTCTCCTTCCAAGAGCTTCACATTCAGCACAGTGAGACAAAAAGACAACTGTAAACAAGGAACATGACAAAACAAGCCAAAGAACTTAACTATTTTCGCTGCTAGATATTTCAGTACCAAAGCTCCGAACTGGATGCAAAATGTCAGTATGGACTTCCTGCAGTGGAATGCAAATAAATTTTGTTAGCTAATAAAGCCATGCAGCTGAAGAATGGTAGTAGGCTTGTAAAATTGGACTGCCATACATCTGCAACACCTTGGGGTTTCCTCATAGCACGTGCCAAAAACTTCCTGTAAGCCACTTCCAATATCTCTCGTGGTTGAGCATTCCTTCAATTAATCATCACTTGCTGATTATAGAAGTAACAAAAATCTCTTTTTTTCTTTTTTTATGAGAAGGGCAAACAAATTGAATCAGGGAAGAGGGACAGTTAAATTTAGACATGAACAAATGCAAGACAGGTTATGCTTGAGCATTGAACTTGAAAGAAAGAGAAAAATCAGCTCCTCTCTGATGGAGATGTTACGAAATGCTACCCATAAGAACAATCAATGATAAAACTCATTCCATAGACTAGCTTGGGTCTTCTCTAAAGTAAGAACGTTCCCAGGAAAAAGCAATCCCATCAGAATGTACGAAATCAATCCGACAGCAGATGGTTCAAACACCAGGAAAATCAATTGACACAAGCTTATGGAGAAGGTGGAAAAAAAGGAACAGCTACTACCCATACACCAGAAATAATTTGCTTCATTCATAATCAAGCCACAAGGCCCACAACTACAAAACAAAGAACTTATTCTGAGCCTCTGATCTGCATGGAACATTATTCATGGAACTTACATGGTCAAGCCGCGGTTGAAAAGGGTGTCTGCTAATTGAATCTTGAGTTTTCCTTCCATGTGCAAAGCATGTGCTATATAGTACACTGAATGTATTTGCCCAATTTTGTTTACCTCCAGAAAATTGTAAATCACTTCAGCATCAGCACAATTCTCAGCCTACAATACCGCTCAAATCATCAGGAGCAGATAAGAAAAACCTCCATAAGAAGAATAGTGGGAACTGGAAAAAGGACAAATGAAATAAAGGGAGGGGATAAGGAAGTCCTGGGCGAGAAAAAAAATGTCATATGAAGATGAACTTACATATTCCAGCCAAATTTTGAGGTAGCGCAGATCATTCTTGTAGCGATCCTCATGCCAAAAGGTACGTACACATTGCTCATATATCAAAATGAGCCGAGAGGAGTCTCCACCAGTAGGGAATGCCTCTTGAACCCACTTGATACAACTGTAGCAATAAAAAAAATGCAACCAAACTAATCAACAAACAATCAGGAATAAATCTTCAATCTAGAAAACTCTAGCATAACAAAAACTTAGCAAACGAGGGTCCTTCAACCAGCATAAAATCACATAGCCCAAATCCAAAGTAGTGAACATACAAGCATAGATCTTCTATCAAAAAAATGTTGTATCACAAAATTTATTTCAACATGGTACAACAGCATGGATGCTTGAAGATCACAAGTCATGGGTGTTGTGCATTGCCCACATATCAACCTATCAACCAAAAGAGTCATTCTAATGAGAGGGAGGGAATGTTATAACACCCCCCCCCCCAAACCCCAAACCCCCAATAAAATAATAAAAAACCTGAAGGTGGCATCATTAATAAATGAGAGAACCTCCAAGACATCAACCTTAGTTAATTCTCTCACTATCTGCAACTATTTGTACCAAAAAACAATTACAAGATTGCACAATTATGAACGATAAATCTAGATGATGATGATGACGGGATCACCTGTCAATAACCAAGACAAAAAGAAGGAAACAACAATCTTGTATTGGATATTGTGTATGTGTTTATGATATAGAGATCTGTATCTCGAGGTCTCCCTATTTATAGTTTTTTTTTTACAGAAGATAACCTTATCGCATAAGGAGATTTCTTAAAAGATATGTAGATTAAGATATCTTTAAATAGAAGATATTTTATAAGATTTCCACTTTAGTTCTTTATTTGTAAACTATATATCATTCTCACAATTATGCTTTAAAGATTTGACTTTTGTGATCATTAGTGTTTGTACCAAAAACGATTACAAAATTGTATGATTATGAATCGTAGATCTAGATGATGATGACGACGGAATCATCTGTCAATGACTATGACCAAGAGAAATCCAACAACTTGTATTATTTATGGGATTATGAAATTGGAAAGTCTATGTCTTGGACCTCATATGTTTATAATTTTTACAAGATAGAGAGATAGCTATATCGTCTAAGAAATTTAGCTATAAAGACAACTTAGGAAAATATTTTACATATTAGGAAATAAAGATATTATCCGTAAATATCATTACTAATTTACTACCCTCAGCGTGGTGCGGGTTTTTGTTGATTATTGTATGTCTTTTTTTATTAGTTACATTGTTTATATTTTTTTATTGTTTAAACAATAATAAGGAAGTGTAATAACTAAAAAAATTTCTATTGTTTAATGGATGGTAATTTTTTTTAGTTTTAGTTTTTTTTATTTATGCCGTGGGAATCTAGGTGATTTTGTGAGATGATTTCTGTCGTGAGATGATTTGCGTGGGAATTGATGTTGTGATGTTTTGATTTTTTTTAAGTGAATTTTGTTGTGTTTTTCATTATCTTTTAGTAAAATAAATAATGGATAGTGATGTATTTGTTTGTCTGCTAAATAGATGTTGTTTTATTGTAATTTCTTTTTTGTGATTTTGTTGTGTTTTTTTTCTTTTCTAGTTCAATAATTAATGGATCGTGTGTTGCCGTCGCACATATCATCTAATGAGTTAGTGAATTTCTATATAATAACACATATATACATAGCTATCACCACGGTTCCATGAAAGGGAGGAACCGAAACCAAAACCTTAAGGAACGGTTTTGATTCCGGTTCGAAACTGTGGGTTTCAGTTTGGTTCTGGTTTCGCTTCGGAATATAATAAAATTTAATAATAACATTTAACGTTTGGAAAAATATTCAAAATTTTGATGCAACAAATATATAGACTCAAATTTCAATTCAAAAATAATAATAATCCAAGCAAACCAAATCAAATATCAAACCGTCCAATATTTCCTAAGTCTACATGGGTTATACCCACGTAGAAAACAAGAAAAAAAGTTGGATTGGTAGTTTTCATCAGCTTGCTTAGATTAAGGATTACATATTTATTTAAGTGAAAATCTACATGATAAATTATTACAATAAAACTTAAAATAATCGTTGTCAAGAGATCCAGTTCCCGTCATGGTTTCATCTGTTGGAAAATCAAAGAATTCTTGTTCGGCACTTCGATCCATCTCTTGTTATTTATGTTTGGCTTTTGTTCAATCGTCTAAACATACTTGGGCTTCAAGGGATTCAGAAGTCATTCTTGATCGAGTTTCATCTAAAATTCATCCTTATGCACTAGATGCTTGCTCCACAGCAACGGTCAACACATGGAGTTGCAAGAATGGCAATGAATTAAAGAATAGTATATTGTCTGGAATGTCATAACCACCAGTCTAAAATTGTGAACTCTACACTATCATCAAACTTAAAATTACATGTTAGATAACTTTTGATCCCAGGATTACTTTTAGATAACTTTTGATCCCAGGATTACTTTCGAGAGCCTTTTGTTTTTTTGTTTTTGTCTATGCATCAAAATTAAATCTCCTTTACTAAGTTTGATTGGATTTGAAATTTAACTTATATTACTTTGAGAAGATTGGGGAGGAACAAGTTGATTATAAGTAATAGAAAATTCATTATTGAGATTTTTTTGGTATTTTCATATTTTAAAATCATTTGTTTAAATCTAGCCGTTTGATTCAATGAAAAAAAAAACTACTTGTTTTGTTTGCGTTGCCCTTTCCTTTTTTTTATTCATTGGTTACAAAATTTTTGGAGTAAAATAGCCATTCAAATGTTTGATTGGAAAACTAGCCTTTAACATGCAATTTTTTTTCCTTATTTTTTTGTGGTAAAGTAGCGATGGCCAGTGGGGACATGGGACATGGATTGTAACTTGCAACATAAATTTTGAAATATATTATTGAATTAATCGTTTGTTTTTTAAAACTAAGCGTTTGTTTCTTTTTTTTACACTAACTGTTTGTTTTTTCAAATTGTTTTCCAATATAAAGAACATATTACATCAAATCAAATTAATTGGATTTGGGTCAAAACAAATTAGACTATTCTTTTTTACACATTGTTGAAAATGTGTATCCCAATATCTGAAACACTCATATATATTTAAAATACACATTAAAATTTTCAAATTCTAATTCCAAAAAAAAAAAATGATTTGAAACCGGAACCGTCGGTTTCAATTTCGGTTAAGGTTTTGATTCATGATTTTAGAAACCCGAAATCGTATATGACGGTTCAGTTCCGGTTCCAAATCGATTCCGGTTCTGTCGGTTTCGGTTCCAGTTTCGTCCGGTTCGGTTCCGGTTCCAGACCGAACCGTGGTCATGCCTATATATAAAAATAGATATATAATAGAGATAATAAAATAGATTGTGATGTTGTGATTTTGTTGTTGTGAATTTTGTTATGTGTTTTTATTATCTTTTAATAAAATAAGTAATGGATAGCATGTCGCCATCCCGCATACCATTTGATGAGGTAATGTATTTATATATATAATAGATTTCCATTATTTTTTCTATAAAAAATCTTATTTTCTAACTAACTTATATCTTTATAATCATAATTATAAGATAAATATGATCATTATTTTTGTGGTCATCAGTATACCCCCGAGCTTCTTAACCGAGTTGTTTAAAGTCAGTCATGGAACTCACATGTCTTTTTCTAAGCTACTATAGTCGAATCTTGAAAACCACTTCCTTTTCGTTGTGCACCAATTTGCTCCAAGACATCAGCCAACATCGTTTGTCATCGTGCCAACTTTGGATTAATCTTCTTTTATCTCGACCTTTGCCGAGGGATGTCGTATTCCTCTTTTGCTTGAAGAATCAAGTTGGAATTCAACTTTTAATCATATGATCGAAGACGTAGCACAATCTGGAATCCTCATTCGTGTTTTCATCTCAAGTCTCCTCACCTGTGTGTTCGGGTTTCAAGTCGAAAATGTTGAATTCTTTAACTCGATTTTATATTTATTTTCTCCACCTACTTATGGATGACAGACTTAAGTATCATCTCGATTTTATATGTTCAGGTAACCATGAGAGTTCTGCTATTTTGACAGCACTAGCACATTTAGGAGACATTTTCTCAAGTGTATATTGAAAAATGGGAATAAAGAAACCGGTCAAGCACAACTCCAATTTACTAATGTCGGTCCAACCACTTTTAGATATACAAATGAACAACATCGACGTAAGCTAGTAGAATATATTATTTGCATCGAATCTGCTTTTATAACGATTGAGCATGATAAATTTAGGAAATATGTATGACAATCTCTTAATCTGGCCGCTTAATTTTATTCTCGCGCAACTTTTAAAAGAAATGGTTTAAGAGAATGGAAGAAAAAAATAAATTAATTGAAACTTTTTCTACTATTTCTAGTGTCGTAGTTACTTTCGATGTTTGGACTTCACTTATCGATTTGAGTTTTATTTGTGTCTATTGTCATTTTATTGATAAAATTAGATTTTGCAAAACAAGAATTCTTGCTTTTCGATTTTTTGAGCACCCTCATACTGGAACAAATATAGCTAGTTCTATATTAAAGGTTATCGATGAGTTTAAAATAAAACAAATCTTTTTCAATAAGTTTAGATAATGCTACTTATAATTATTTCATGTTTGAAAGATTGCAATCATATTATTTCTAAAGTTACAGATATTATTGTTTTTCGCAAACATAGTGGTGCAAGAAGACAAAGTTTTAAGGATATTTGTTAAGATTTGTTACAATATAGGTGAAATTCTACTTATGAAATGTGTAAAGTTGTGTTACAATATAAACTACCTTTTTCATGTTTTAAAAGCAAAAATTTTGAACAAAATGAGATTTTTTCAAATAAATGGAGCACTAAGTTCTAGTCGAATTATTTGAAAATTTTAACGACATCACAAAATTATTTTTAGGAAGTTACTATGTAACTTCAAACTTGATGATCACTAAATTACATGAGACTTCTCAAAATTTTGAATCTTTCAGAAATAATATAGAGTTTATCGACTCTTGTTTATTGATAGAAGCTAAATTTGTAAAGTATTTTGAAAAAATTCCACATTTGTATTGTTTTTCCGCAATAATGGATCCTCAAATAAAACTTAACGAAATTTTATATCATATTAAAAATATTAAAGACAATTTATTTCTTGAAAATGATCGTATACAATATGACAGTGATTATATTACTTCTTATTTAAATCTTTTATTTTCTGAATATGTTCTGAAATATGGTACATCCAACCTCCAACATCCAATGATTAACGTTGCAGGTAAGTAGAGGTAAGGGAAAAAGTGTTTTTTCTGATATTGTGAGTGGAATATATAGTGATTTTGATAACATGTCCACAACTATAAATAATGAACGAACACAATACTTATGAACTAATTTATTAACAATGTATACCATCAACAAAGAAATAGAAAATTTAGATCTTTTAAATTGGTGGAAAACTCAATCGTTTTATTATCCTATTCATTCTGTTATGGCACGTGATATACTAACCTCTCCAGTCCTTACAGTAGCGTCGGAGTCGGCGTTTTTTTGTAGGTAGACGTGTTTTAGATAACAGAAGGAGTATATTGTCTCGGACAAGCTTGGAGATGTGTGTTGTACCGAAGAATTGGATCATGCAAAGCAATCGAGTCAACAACTCAATAGATCAAACGTCCGGAAGCAGTGGAGAAGAAGAATGAGTTGAAGAACTCTTTGGCTGTATTAGTTAAGGATATGAATTACACAAAAATTGTACTAAAAATTCTATTTTTATTTGTAATTGTATTTGTAAGATTATCAACTCCATAAGAGTATAAAATTTGAACGGCTCTAATAAATAAATAAATTTCATTTTCAATAATTATTGATTTTATTTTTATGTGTAAAAAGAGAAGCAAAAAAATTTGACAATCCGGACTGGGACCAGCTCGGAACCAAAGGTCTAAGACCATCGGTTCGGATTGGCCTGTCTAACTCAAACATAAGGACCGGACTGGCTTGGACCGTTAAGGTAACAATCCGATTCGGGACCGGACTTGATTCCAAGCGATCCATGAGGGACCGATCCATGGTAGTCCGTCTCGAATCGAACCACTGCCTATCTATAGATGACGGACTTAAGTATCATCTCTAGGTCAGAGATCCTATTCCGACCTAGATCACTTAAGTCTTCTTTAGTCTTAATCTCCACCCACTTATGGATGGCAAATTTAAGTATCATCTCTAAGTCAGAGATCCTGTTGCAACCTAGATCGCTTAGGCCTCCTTTAGTCTTCATCTCCACCCACTTATGGATGGCGGACTTAAGGGTCATTTCAAGTAAGAGAACAATAAAACATGATATCAAAGTCAATAAAAAAAATTTAGACATGATAAAACATGGTAACTGCACAGATATCAAAGTCATGTTGGAGGCTTTTTTCGCTGATAGTTAAAAGGGAACGATAACCTTCATAGTTCATACTTCAACTTTACAATGCAGGATGCTAATCAATTCAACAGCCTTGACTGAATAGTAGTATAAGGAAGATTTTTTCAGGTTTGTACTTTGTCATTTGATCATTTATCTATGTGTTCCTGGTCGAAAACATGTCAAACCTTTTTATCTATTTAGAAAATGAAATAAAAAACACACGCCATTCACCTCATTGCTCTTCATTCAAGTGTTGTTACCCCAATAACAGAAACTGTTACCTAACCCTGATGCGTTAAATTTCTAGCGGGTAGTTAAAGAGAAGGAGTATATGAGTCATCAGGGGGTTGTATCACAAACTTACTCAAGCCAGGGTTGAAGAGGATCATCTCCTTGATACTCTTCAATCGCCTCAAACAACTTCCTGATTTAAAGAAATTCAAAAACAAGCAAAATCAATTTATTTAAGACATTAAGAAAAAAGTCAATACTATGAATTACTACATTACCTTTGGGTTTGGGTTAGGAGCAGTGAGTTGAAGTGATGAGGCTTGGAATGAGATCTTAAGGCATTGTTCAACATACTGACGTTGCGACCTCTCTTCAACGGCCTCACATTCTCCTTGAACATTTCCCACTCACAGCCTGTCGCCACCTCTTCAGAATTCAAGAATTCAGATTCTGAACTCCCCCTCATCCCCACGTCGCCCAGTCAGTCACTGACAAAAGAAAACACAAATCTCTCTCTGAAAAATTACTCAACGAAAGCCGGAAATATTTAAGAACCTTCTGGGTTCCAACGGCAACAAAGCCCGGCGAATTCAGAATCAACCGAAACCAACAAATTTTCCACAGTGGAAACAGAAAGGCACGCAGATAATTAAAACAGCTTTTGGAATGAGTCCTCTCAACTCACAAGAAACGAATTGCAGCAGAGAATCGACCAGCAACGGCGAAATCTCGTCAAAGGATTTCGAAGTTCAAAAGGTGCTACCTGTTGTGAGAGAGACACACCAGCTCCGCTAGGGTTTTTGGACTCTCCTTGGGCGGCGCAAAGGTGATCCCTCGCCAGTGAAATTTGGAAGGAAATGAGTGAAAGGTGGAGAGACTTCCCGATTCAAAATCAAAACCAAAAACTTAAGAAATTTGAATTCATGACATGTGCTCTTTGCTCCCTGTCAATAGGTACACATTTTAAACTCTTTTTTGGGATCTGTGGGTATCCCGATTAATTATCAGAATCTGTCCATTCGATGAGATTTTTGGATTAATGAGTCATTCGTTCCATTGATTGAATTGATAATTGAACAATTTTTAATATTTTTTTTTTATAAATATATGTATTTTATTTTTTTTATTTTTAATAAATATATATTTTTTCATATCTTATATATATGTTTGTTTTTAAAAATAACTTAATATATATGTTAGTTGTATTAATTAATTTTTTAAAAAAAAATTTGAACTTCTCTTTGATCTGATTGCACCGATTGATTTTCCCAATTTTTTTACCCGGATTTTATCGACTTTAACCAATTCAATCTAGTGTTTGACCGAATCGATTGTTTATCCGATTTTTTAATTGGACCGACCAGGTCAAGCCACAGGTTCACGATTCAACTGACTCGGTCGATTCTCTTCTGATAATTGTTCCATGACCGATCATCATTATTTTCTCTCTATTCTTTTTATCTGTTCCATGATCGATCATCGATCTTCGATTTTCATCATCATCGATCATCACTTGAATTGCCTTCGCTCATAATTTGATCATCCTTCTTCTTTATTGAAGATGTGAGGAGAAACATGATAGATGTTTATTTATACAATTTTAATCCAAATCATGAAATAATACGTCTTGACAAAGTGTTATGTCCATGTAATTCTGAACAAAATAATGTACATGATGATGTGTTTTCACTAGATCTTTTTATTTCTTACAGACATATTAGATTATGTATATGAACTGTTTTTCTATAGGCATACTACATTTTTTACAAATACATATTAAATGATGTGCATAATATGTTTTTACTATGCATACTATTTTTTATTATTTTTCACGGGCGTACTATATGATGCACAAAATGTGTTTTTTTTTCACTATACGTAATTTCTTTCTTGCACAGTCGTATTAGATGATATGTCAGACTTGCTACGCACGAGTTGTATAAAATGGACGAATAGCACACGAATTCATAAGCAGAAAGACTTCTGATTATGCAAGAATGAATATATTATGACTACTATAATGCAAACAAAATCGAAATCGAAGTCAGTTCGAAGAAACCCTAATTTTTTTCAAATTTTTTACGAAAATGAAGTGGGAGGATAATTTAAGTGGTTCAATGGATGCTTGCATTTGGATATCCCAATTTTGGAGTTTGAATCGCATGGAGAAGTGGTAGGAATCTAGTGAGAAGATGATGAAGTATTGCGGGAAACTGTTGTCGTCATCGTCTCCGGATAATGCAATGAGGGGGGGGGGGGGGGGGGGGGGGGTTGATTTGAGCGTCGAAAGAAATTAAAACTAGTTGTTGTTATTTTCTTTTAAAAAAAAAATTAATAATATTTCTCGAAAATTTTCCTATTAAATATATTATAAAAAAAAAATAATACTATCTCTGTTTTACAAAATAGACAACATTTTTTCTTATCTAAACGTCCCAGAAAAATTGTAAAACTTTCATATTTGGAAAGTTTTTTATACCAAACTTCCTAAACCTAAACATCTCTATCATTTACTTTATGATATCAACTCATCTTATTATTTTTTTTTATTTTTTCCTTTTTCTCACTCCTCTCTCTCACAAAACCAAAAATTATCGTGTCAGTCAATCCATTATATATTTTGTGAAAATAGAAAGAATATTTACTTAAGGGGTTTAAGGAGTTTGTGTTATAACATAAAAGTATCAATTAATTAATCAATTATAAAAATTAAAACAACACAAATAATGGACGAAGATAAAATAATAATGTATTAATCTTACTCATTCATCTATGTCGTTTAATCTATGACACATTCCCTCTTTCCTTAGTTATTGGTTTAATAGTCAAATAAAAAAAAAAAAAATCAAGAATCAGAAGCAATGCTAGGAATAGTTACAACAATGTCCCTATGAAATTCTATCTCTTATCCACAAGTGACTCCTTAAACTTCATTAATTCCCTATTTCTACGGAATGAAAATTTCAATGACTATATCATTTATTTCTTGTTTATATTCTTCATCAACTAATTTTTTTAGTCCCACAAAAATTACAATAAGGGGATAATTTATTTTTGGGGGGGTTAGAAAGGAGGGCCGATGCCAAAATGATATTTATTGACAGATACGACGAGATGAAAAAACACCCTAAGAGTCTTCAAATATTACAAAATGAATGCCATCAGGAGACTTGCTGACAAAATAATAACCAATAGGAAAACGTAAAGCAAAAGAAGCCATCCAATCAGCCGTCCTATTGTCGTATGCTGAACACGAACTTTCCATTCCTTGCATAGCAGCTGATTACACTGACAAATAGGTTGGTATTGCGGGTGTGAAACCGGTGGGGTTTGCTTCAATAATAACGCAGCAGCCAACGAGTCAGATTGAAGAAGCACTCGACGGTAACCCAAGTTCCACGCATATTCCAGTCCGATACAAACGACATGTAGCTCTGCTTCCATGGCATGATAGCCCTAAATTTGTAGCAAATCCATCAACCAGCGTCCATGGCTGGTCCGTATAACTCCACCGGCTATCGCTTGTAAAGTTCCTTTCTTTATTCATTGGCAGCTTCACAGACGGCTCGAAAACCATTGAGTTGCGCCATTTCCAAAACCAGCAAAGCAAGATGGCAAACAAGGACCGTCACTCTACGCATCCATTCACAATGGTAGCATCTTTCAGATTGGTACTAAGCCAAGCTGCAAATGACATATTAAAGAAAGAATCAACAGCATGGCGTTGCAACAAGGCTCTCCAAATTACTTGAACATCTCGGCAATCACGAAGCAAATGCAGGGTATCTTCACTTGGCTCGCCACAAACTGGCCATGTTGCAACAGAAGTGAAACCAAGCCGCTCGCATCGACTCATAGTCATAATACTTTGGTGAGCTACAAGCGAGATGAAACGTCGAACACGTTACGATGCGGGTACCTTCCAAATGAGATTAAAGTCAAAGGTTGTGGCATTGTCATGTGGGTACTGTTAAAGCTAATCATCGGTCACACCGTCCACCATCGGCCACTATTCATCTACTTCTCTTTCTCATTTTTCTTGTATTTTTCCACATGTTCATAAGCTTCCTATGCCTATATAAGGAATGCAAATCTCCCTTATAACAACATCACATCAACAACATAAAGTTCAACCAAATACAAGCTTAGAGCCTAGAGAAAATAAATGCTAGGCACTTAAACACAAAAACGTTGTGAATCTAGAGTGTGTCCAAGTAAAAATATGATGTAATTAGTAAGTGCTAAACACATTTAGAGTGTCATTATTTTATAAAGTGTACGATCTTATAATATTCTATTCTTATTAGAAATTATATTTCTCTATATACTTTGATTCCGATGATCTGAATTTTCAACAAGTGGTATCAGAGCCACGTCGGAGGTATGCAGTTGGTGAAATATTATTTTCATCAGACACGATAAATAAATTTTCACCGAACACGATAAATAAATTTTACTCGCCTATTAAAAAATATAGTTATTAGTAGAAAATATTTATATTGTTCCTATTTTGAATTGTAAAATATTACTACAGTGATAAAAAAATGTTTTGTTGTGTGGTAAAATTTATTTTACGGAGTCACCATGGCAGAAGTTAGCAGCTCGGTCAGTGACGTTGAGAAGCTAAATAGTAGCAACTATAGCACATGGAGCATCAGAATGAAGTTTTACTTCCTCGATCAAAATCTCTGGGAGATTATTAAGGTGATGTTCGCTCTTATCATCTCTGTAGAAGATGAATTTCTACAGAGAATTAACGACGCTAAGACGTCTAAGGAAACATGGAACACTCTAGCCGCCTTGTTTTCCAAAACAAATGAACAGTTGGGAATGAGTTTATGTGATTCTTACAGTGAGACTTGATGATAAGCGAGTACTTCACTAAAATGAAAGTTTTATGTGAAGAGATTACTAAATTGAATCCAGAGAATCCAATTGGTGATCCTCGTATAAGGAGGATCATTATTCATGGGTTAAGATAAGAATTCAATGGTCTTATTACAGCAACCCGTGGATGGGCAACTCAGCTGACGCTTATGGAGCTGGAGAGTATTTTGGCAAATCAAGAACCTCTAGACAAATAGATGTCTAGAGTATCGGTCAAAGAAGAAGACAAAGCTCTCTTTAGCAAAAAGAGAGGTTCCGAGAAGAAATCCAATCAAGACGCTTAACGGTTATAAGAAAAAAAACCGCATCAGTAAGGAAGCTAGCAGAAGAAGCAGTCCTGTTGGAATTCATAATTCAAAAGAGGCTCTAATCAAGGGGGAGCTCAAAGTGATGGTCAAAGACGATGTCAAAATGGTGAATGCTACAATTGAAGAAGGAAGGGTCATTTCGCTCGCGACTGTTGGAGGAAGTTCGAAAGAGGTAATGTTGCTTCATCTAGTTAGAGCAAAACTAATACGGAAGAAGAGTGGGATTTTCAAGTATCCCTGGCGGTAAAAGAAGAGGAGATCGTAACATCTTATATTACTGAACCAGAGAAAAAGTTAGCATTTGCAGCTGTCACCAATGATAAGGTGATTAAGTACAATCATGACTGGATCTTGGATTCTGGTTGTTCTAATCACATGACGGGAATTAAAGAGAAGCTCCATGACGTGTCCGAGTACAAAGAAAAGCGCGTAGTCGTCATCGCCAATAACTCAAAGTTGCCAATAGCTCATGTTGGCAAGACGGCGATTGTCCCTTGATATAGAGACAAAGAGGTATTTTTAGATAATGTCTTTCACATACCTGGTATGACGAAGAACTTGTTATCAGTTTCATAACTGACAACAAGTGGACACTATGTGGTGTTTGAACCTACCAAAGTAAAGTTTGTCGTAGCCACGACAGGAGTATGTTTCTCATTTAAGAAAGACGATTGGAGTCTGTCTATGTTATGTCAGCTCAAGAAGCTTACGTAAACAAAAATCTAAAGAACAAGACTGCAGATCTGTGACATGCTAGGCTTGGGCATGCCAGCTGATAAGGTGCATAATATTCATATTATTTATGTATTCTTCCCACTTCTTTGAGATAAATTAAAACATACTTGATTGATTTTATCTATATTTTGTCTTAAAGGATATCAAATGAAGAATATAGACAAAAGGAGCTAAAAAGAGCTATAAAGTATGCAAGGAGAAGTTTTCCATCAAAAGAACCCGGCAGCCAAAGTCCTCAACTGTAGAATTTTGGAGTTTTTCCTTTTATGCCCTTGTAACCTAGATTCTCCATATAAAAAGCATTTGAGAGCATTTTCAGGAAGGGGAGAGCTGCGGCTGTGGCTGGAGGAGAAAAATTCCAAATCCAAAAACAAGAGAGCTGAAAAAGAGGAGCTGCGCCTGCGGCTGTGGCTGGGGGAATATTGCAAATCCAAAACAAGAGAGCTAGAGAAGGGAGTTGCGGCTATGGCTAAGTGAAAACTGCAAATTCAAAACAAAGAGCTTTGAATAGGCTGAGGCGAATTCCAACAAGCTCTGGAAAGGCTGAAGGCGATTTTCAGTAGGCTCTGGAAGATTTTCAGTAAGCTTTGGAAAAGGGCTGAGGCAATTTCAGTGAGCTTTGGAAGATTTTCAGTAAGCTCTGGAAAAGGCTGAGGCAATTTTCAATAAGCTCTGGAAGATTTTCAGTAAGCTTTGGAAAAGGGCTGAGGCAATTTCAATGAGCTTTGGAAGATTTTCAGTAAGCTCTGGAAAAAGGCTGAGGCAATTTTCAATAAGCTCTGGAAGATTTTCAGTAAGCTCTAGAAAAGGGCTAAGGCAATTTTCAGTAAGCTCTGGTAAAAGGGCTAAGGCAATTTTCAATAAGCTTTGGAAGATTTTCAGTAAACTCTGAAAAAGGCTGAGGGCAAGTTTTGGTAGTTTCAACTCCTCCCTTGTCAAAATGCATAACTAAACCTCAATCTAGTTGAAGATTGTCTCATATTTTGACTCTTCTATGTATCGTGAGATCCATTAGTTCGTATATTTCATGGTTCTTGAATATCTATGTATTCTCCGTGCGTTCTTGTTATCATTGCTTTGACGTATTGAATGATAGACGTATTGTTTGATTCTCGAAGTTATGTAAAACCATTTAGAACCTCAAATACGTAATCGTTTGAATGATTCTAATGATGTGGTAATTAGCATTGATTGCACTTTAAGAACCTTCAAATCCATAATTGTTTGAATGTTCTAAAGTGTAGTTGTTGTTAAGAGAATACATGAGTAGCCTAAATGAACCGTGCTTCGTGAGTTTGTTGGCTAGAATTGGTAGTCTCTCTAGAACTTAATGTTATTGAAAGGTTAAATCCTAAGAGTTTCTCTAGGGTTGTCATTCAATAAAAGAAATTTTTAGCAAGCTTTTCCTAATTGTCGACAAATTAAGGAGAGATAAGTTGTTAACAACTATACCAATTTATTCTTGAGCATATGAATTATTCATGGACCGATGATCAATACTTGAGTCAAAATAGAGATAATATCTTCAACTAGACTCTTCTTCACATTTTGATTCTCATCTTTGTTATTTCATATTCTTGCATTGAATTGTTTTTCAATTAGTACAGTAATCAATCTCAAACAAAACCCCATTGTTATATTCATTGTGAAGTAAATCTAACCCATTCCCTGTGGATACGATCCCGCTCATCGCTATACACAAGTAGTTAGAGAGGGTAATTATTTTTGGAGGATTCGACACCTATCATCAGCTATTAGAAGTTGAGAGAGATGACTAAAAAATCAACACTCAAGGGTCTTCCATAATTGGAGATTCGTGAAGCTAGTATTTATACTGGTTGTCAATATGGCAAAGCGCATCAATTGTCGTTCAATGAGTCGCAGTTCAAAGAGAAGGTTCTGCTGAAGCTTGTCAACTCTGATGTTTTCGATTAAGTGAAGCAATTATCAGTCACCGGTCTGAGGTATATGATTACCTTTATCGATTACTACTCGAGGTATGTCTTGGTATACTTCATGAAGGAAAAGTCTGAAGCATTGTCAATATTCAAGAACTTCAAAGAAGATGTTGAGAAGGAGCTAGGAACCTTGATGTAGTGTTTCGTACTGATAAGGGAGGTGAGTACATGTCAAACGAGTTTAATACGTTTCTTCATGAAAACAAGATTCGTCGGCAATTGACTTGTCTAGATACACCTCAGCAAAATGACGTTGCAGAAAGGAAGAATCGCTATCTAGCTGAAACATACAGAAGCATGCTAAATGCCAAGAATGTGCCAGCACATTTTTTGACGCAATGCATGAAGACGGCGGTTCATGTCATTAACAGATTACCACAAGCTTACCACAAGCGAGGCTTGGGTTCATGACGTCGTTCGAGAAACTCTGAAAGATAAAGCCCACAGTGAGGCACTTTCGAGTTTTCGGATGTTTATGTTATGTGTTCGTCCCTGACCACCTTCGGAACAAGTTCGACAAGAATATGATGCGATGTACCTTTGTGGGATACTATGATCAACAAAAAGGATGGAAGTGTGTCGATCCTAACATAGCAAAGGTTATCCATCAAGGAATGTGGTGTTCGACGATGCATCATCTTGCTTTAATTTAGATCGGGATGAGTTCGAATTGCATGAGTTTTCATGACTCGTTGAAGTTCTCACACTTTTTTTTTTTTTTTGGGATAACGAGTTATTTTCCCAGATTTGTAATCGAATCTTGTCCTATCAGGATGCGAATTTAGTTGTTTTCCAACAATGAAGATGGCAGTATAAGATTGAGTAATTCTTTCTATATATCAGTGAATGGTAGTATAATAATTTCATTTCTTACACAGCCATCAATGTGTTTTGTGTTTTAATAGACATTGTCGTACTAGGTTATTTATTACATGATACTGAATAGAGAATATGTCAAATCGAGACATAGAAGCCGGACCATGTATGAAAAATCGAGAGCCTTATGTGTTCTGTAGTGACTATGATATGTTTAGAAGTCCTCGAAATAATGGTATTAGGTTGATGTATTTTATCACTCCCCCACGTAGAAGTCCTCGAAAGTGACTATACGATGTTGCAGACCAAATTTCGCTAATAGTTCAAACTGATGGTGGAAAATTTACTAATATTATCTTAACAAGTCTTACGCTACAACTGTAAGGAGTGTGATATTTGAATGCCATGAATTGGTTTGCGTTACTAGAAGTAATGTGTTAGCTATCTTCGAGAGATATGGAGTGTGATAACTGATATTTGATTCATTTCTCTATTACAATTATTTTTGTTGTTGTTTTTACCTCATGTTGTTTTTATTTATTTATTTAATAGGTATAGCAAGTTAAGCTTAAACTTGTTGCTTGTTCTTTTATGGGGTATTGAAACCTAGGAATTAGAAATGGCATCAATGTTGGTGAACGAATTGCTCGTCCTCTCGCATTACAGTTTATTCTAATTTGGGTGGACTACTTTTGAGTTGTTTATGAAACATCTAAATTCACCCTTGTTTGTTTGTGCACTATGGGTATCCTATAAAATCGTCCCTGTTCTGTAGAGCTTGTTGCTTTCTTCTCATTCAAATCTTGGATCTTTGAACTACAATTTAAAATAATTCCTATTTTTTTTATTTTCTATTTCCTATTAAGATATAGTGTTTTACCTTGCTTGATAAGATAAAATAGCTTTCTCCGATTTGTTAAACTCTCGCATTCTTCTTGGTAGCTCAGCTCAATGTTTATATATACAGTTTGAGCCATTAAGATCTTATTGAATTTTTGTCCTTGGTCTAATGATTAACCTCTTTTCTTGGGAAAATGGTGAAGTTCAGCCTTATATTCTTATCTTATATCCTCAACTTAAATTTTAAAAACTAATAAACCTTTACTCTTCTTATCTTAATGGTATAACTAGATCACGATGTGGAGACATCAGGAGTGGATGTACCAAAGAGTAGAAGAACTTCTCTACGCAACACATTTGTAAAAGGTGCATTTTGTGGGATGTCAAGGTACATAGGACATTAAGATATGGGGCATCATATCTATGGGATTCCATCAATATTTTTAAATGATCGTCAATTTTTTCAAATCTTAAATTTAATTGAAAAAAATTATAATCTTTATAACAAAAAATATAAATAATATTATAAAAAATACAATTATTATATATATAAATAAACAAAACTATTTTATGGGACGTTAAGGTAATGAGAAGTCAAGATATGGGACACAAGAAATTATCTATTTGACATAAAATCAAAAATAAAATGGAGTATCTTTGAAAGAAAAAATAATACATAAAAATACCTATTTCAGAAACAAAAACATACATAAATGAAAGATAAAATATTTTGAGTTAGCTATGGTCTGATAGCAGCTTGGCATAGCGGCGGGTGAAGGTACGTGATGTTTGGATTAGGTAGATGAGGTGTTTGGTAGGGAACAACAATTCCCCTTTTTTTGTTTTTTTTTTGTTTTTATTGCATACTCATACAAACCAACATATAAATGTGCTAAACATATATAAACGAGTACACACCATTGACATCATGCCTTATGTCTTGACCTTTCATTTTCATGGTGAGGCCCTCCTCTCCACTCCAGCAGGATTAATGGCTCACATGCTCCCCCCTAATCTTGACATGGCTCAAGATCACGAACACTTATCAAATGACTCTTCGTAGGTAGCTTTACACCTGACATTGTCTTTGTGAGTGCGTCCGCTCTTTGTTCTCCGGTGTTCACGAACTCCACCTGAATCTGCCATTTTTCTACACATTCTCTAATGAAGTGATACCTTGTCTCAATGTGCTTGCTGCGACCATGAAACACAAATTTTTCATTAGGGCAATAGCAGACTTGTTGTCCACGAAGAGGGTTACTGGCTTAGGCTTAGTTTTTGTCACTTCACTAAAAATGTTTCTCAACCATAATGCTTGGCATGTCGTTGCTGTGGTAGCCATGAATTCAGCCTCGCATGATGACAATGCGACAATCTTCTGCTTCTGTGAAGTCCAGGACACTAAACTTTCATTGAGGTAGAACGTCCTGCCACTGGTGCTCTTTCGTCCATCGTAATCATCAGCTAAATCACTGTCCGTGTAATCGATGAGTACTTCGTCATAGTGTCCTTTCACATAAACAAGGCCATAGTGAATCGTACCCTTCACGTACCGTAAAATCTGCTTCACAACCTTGTGATGCACAACAGTAGGCCTCTCCATATATCTGCTCGCCATCCCGACAGCAAAAGAGAGATCCGACCGCGTGTGAAGAAGATACCTGAGACATCCAACGATGCGCCTATACTCTGTGGCATCCACTGGAACTCCTTCTGAATCTTTGTGTAGGTGCAGTTTGGGCTCTATCGGATACTTAGTAGCATTGCACTCTGACATCCCAAATTGTGACAATATCTTCTTGGCATAAGTTGACTGCTTTAGCTTTATCTGATCCTTCTTTTGCTCAACCTCAATCCCGAGGTAATGCGATAGAAGTCCCAAATCACTCATCTCAAACTCTGTCATCATCTGTTGCTTGAAGAGTTGAACTTCTCTAGTGTTGCCTTCTGTCACAATAAGGTCATCAACATAAACACCCACGAATGTTCCACCCTCGCAGAGCCTGCTCAAGCCCATAAAGAGCTTTTGACAGTTTGTACACCAGATGCTTTTGGCCTTGTACCTCAAACCCTTCCGGTTGAATGACGTAGACCTCTTCCTCTAACTCTCCGTTGAGGAATGCTGATTTAACATCCATATGGTACACCTCCTAGCTACGGTTTACTGCAAAGGCAAGAATCACCCGAACTGTATCCAATCTAACAACGGGTGCGAAGACTTCTTCAAAATCAATACCTTGCTGCTGAACATACCCTTTAGCCACTAATCTGACTTTGTGCTTGATAATCTGACCTGTTGAGTCCTTCTTTAATTTGAATACCCATTTCAAACCAATGGGTTTATGGCCTGGTGGAAGTTTGGCTCGTCAGACTCCAACATCATCAACTCATCTTCGTCATCACCAAGAACAACTTCTTCTGTGTTGGCGTAGATGTGTATGATGTCTCTGAGACGCAAATGGCCACTGTCAGGGGAGTCCGGAACTTATAATGGACTATGCGTACTCGGGGTAGATGGAGTTGTCTCTGGTGCCGCAGGTGATGATGCACTTGCACTATCGACTGACTCTGGCTCCGCTGCACCTGCCACAGGTGCCAAAGACACTGCTTCAACACTCGAGGTGTCATATATGACGAACTCTGACACCCTGCCATCAGGACTTGCACTCTAATTCCATTCAAGGTTCTCTTGGAAAATCACATCCCTGCATATATGGAGTTTCTTTTGATGAAGATTATAAAGACGATGTGCCTTACAACCTTCCTCCACTCCAAGGTAAACCATGGGAAGACTCCGATCATCCAGCTTCTTAGGATGTGGAACTGTTACCTTCGCAACAGGTGTGCAGCCAAACACTCTCAGGTGCGCGAGATGTGGCTTGCGGCCAGTCCAAGCTTCGAATGGTGTACACTCTCCTAGCGCCTTTGTCGGTAACTGATTTAATAGGTATACTACATGTCTAACAGCTTCTCCCCAAAACTCAGCATGAACATACATGCTCTTGAGTAGAGATCGAGCCGTAGCCATTACGGTCCTGCTTCTCCGCTCCACCATACCGTTTTGTTGAGGAGAATACGGTGCAGTGAGATGCCTCTGAAGACCCCATTCTTCACATAGTCGCGTGAACTCTTTTGAGAGGAATTCTCCACCACGGTTCGTCCTCAGGGTTTTCATTCTGTGATCAGTCAAATTCTCCACCTGACACTTGAACTTCTTGAACACAGTACATGTTTCATCCAATGTTTTGAGTGTGCTTGGTGTGATAGGCCCACATAGATCAGCAACAGTAACTCCAGCGGCTTTTTCGCTCTATAGGTCGTCTGAGCCGGAAAAGGAAGCCTAATCTGCCTGGATGTCAAACAAGCCTCACATAGCTTGTTCGGATGTGACAGCTTTGGAACTCCAATTGCCAACTGCTTATCCCCCACGAGCTTCAGTGTATGAAAATTGACATGACCGAGCCTGGCATGCCACAGCCACGTCGGATTGTCGAGGCTAGCTAACAGACAGACCGGTTTGGCTAACTCCAAACTGATCTTATATAAGCGATTTGATGTACGCTTCACGAACGTCAATAACTGACCATTGTCATACACCTTCATATCTTCATCCACCATGTTCATCTCGACTCCACTTTCTGTTATCTGCTCGAGACTTATGATATTAGTGTATAACTGAGGAATGTAGTATACCTCATGGACAGTATACTCGTCGCCATTCTTGAATTGAAAAACGATCGTTCCTTTTCCCATGACTTGAACGACCGACCATCGCTAAACTTCATCCTTCCGGTGATGTTCTCATCTAACTCCTGAAACATTCCTCGTTGGCCTGTCATATGATTACTGGGACCGTTGTCTAAGTACCAGATATTCATATCCTTGCTAACAACATGCTTGTGTGTGTCTATTCATATGTTTCGCCGCTTGCTACGGCACTCAGAAGCATAATGTTTCATTTTCCCGCAATTGAAACATTTTATGTGGCTCTTATCACGGCTGCTGCTGCCGCCGGTGCCTCCTGCACCTTCCTGACGTGCTGTAGTATTTCTGCCTCGGTCACCCCTTCCATGACCTCATCCAAGCCATTGACCTTTGCCTCGGTCTGAGGTGTTGGACCCACGACCCTATCCAGATGATGACGCTTCACCAGTGCTATTCCTCTACGGTGTCTGACGCTCGGTAGGAGTGAACATGAGTTGTCTATCACCACTCCCGGTGTTCTCGCGGAGTCGAGTCCTCTCCTCGTATACCTTCAATCTCCCTATGACCTCCTCAAACGGCATCGTCTCGATATCAAAAAATTGTTCAATCCCGACAACAACTGGAAAATATTTATCAGGCACACAATCTAGTAACTTCTTAACAAGAGCGACATCATCAAGATCCACTCCAAGACTATAAAACTTGCTGGACATACCTCTAAGTTTTCCGGCGAACTCATCAATCGACTCCTGTTCTATCATACGGAGTGCATCAAATTCTCTCTTCAAGGTCAACTATCTGTACAGTTTTTATGTTTGTTGGTTTTTGGAATGTAAGGGGTTTAGGACTCCCAATAAAGAAAGCAGAAGTCTGCAGCTTGGTGAAACAGAGGAAGCTGAGTTTGTTCGCCATCTTTGATACCAAGGTGAAGGAAGAGAAGTACTCGGATACTTTTGCCTCGATGTTTCCAACCTGGAAATCCTATGCTAACTATTCTTGCTCTGATAAAGGAAGGTTATGGGTCGGGTAGGACCCAAAAGTCCTTGACTTCATTCCTTTCTGTATATCAGACCAAGTCATTCATGGGAGATTACGGTACGGCGAGCAGGATAGAGAGTTCATCATCTCTTTTGTCTATGCTGAGCACACTTTTGTTAGGAGAAGATCTCTGTGGACGGACATTGAAGACAAAGGGCACGCATTTGATGGCATTCCATGGATGATTCTTGAGGACTTCAATGCAATCAAAGAGGTGGCTGATAGACAGGGAGGCACGAACAAATGACTTCCATCCTTTGATGAGTTCCCTGCTTGTCTTGAAAATGCTGCACTTGATGACCTTAGATACAGAGGCTGCAGGTACACATGGAGTAACAGAAGTCAAGGAGAGCATGCTTGCTACAGGAAGATTGATAGGGTTCTGTGCAATTCCAAATGGCAGGCTGAGTTCAACTTCTCTGAAGCAGACTTTCTCCCCCTTGGGGTCTCTGACCATTCCCCTATAGTTGTCCGTGTTGATGAGGGCAGGAAGATTAAGGCACCGTTCAAGTACTATCACTTCTGGTCTATGCATACGGACTTTCTTCCTGTTGTTTATGATGCATGGCAGGTACCTGTTTATGGGTGTGTAATGTTCAGACTCTACAAGAAGCTTAAAGCCATCAAGCTTATGCTTCGAGACTTCAGTAGAAGGCATTTCCATGACATATCCAGACAGGTTCATGATGCTAGAGAGGACATGATGAAGGCACAACAATCCCTTGAGGCAAACCCCTTTGACGAACTCCTTGCAGAAAGGGAAAGAGAGACGGTCATGAGTTTCTCCCAGCTGAGGCTACAGGAGGAGTCGTTCTACAAGCAGAAATCCAGAGTTCAGTGGTTGCAGGAAGGGGATAACAACACCAAGTTCTTCCACAACTATGTGAAGGCAAGGGAGAACAGGAAGCGGATTTCAGAGCTCGTTAGCCACGAAGGGACCACAGTCAAAGGAGAAGGCCATTTGCAGGACTTCATTGTGGATCATTTCAGCTCCTTTATGGAAGCTCAACCGCAAGCAAACTCCGTGCCTAATCTCATGCCTTTTGTGAAGAGGTCGGTCCCGGAAGACTGCAAGTACCAGCTTACTGCCGAAGTAACTGAAGGAGAGATCCAGCACACCCTATTCTCCCTTGCTCGGAACAAGGCTCCTGGTCCTGATGGCTTCTCGGTGGAATTCTTCATTGATGCTTGGGATATAGTCCGGAGTGATGTGATTCTGGCTATTCAGGAGTTCTTTCAGAATGGCAGGATGCTTAAGGAGGCTAACTCTACTGTCATTGCCTTGGTGCCAAAATGTGATAACCCCACACAGATCACCGACTTCAGACCGATCTCCTGCTGCAACAAAATTTATAAGTGCATTGCAAAACTTCTTGCTAACCGATGTGCCAATGTGTTGCCTCTTCTCATTAGTCCTTCGCAGGGTGCTTTTCTGAAAGGCAGGAAGATCAGCGATAACATACTGCTAGCCCAAGAGCTTCTCCATGATTATCATTTGAAACCATGCCTCCCGAGGATTGCCTTCAAGGTCGATATGATGAAGGCTTATGACACTCTCAGCTGGAAGTTTCTGGAGCAGGCACTTGGGGATTTTGGATTCCCAAAGCAGCTCATATCTTGGATTATGGAGCTCACATGTAGTGCTCAGTTCTCTGTCAACGTGAACGGGGAACTTCATGGTTATTTCTCACCTTGGGTATGGAGGTATTTTCCGGAATACTTGATGCTCAGACTGGAGATGCAAGAAAACCGGGCTTCAAGCTCGACTGGAGATGCAAGAAAACCGGCCTATCACACCTATTCTTTGCTGATGATGTGCTGCTATTCTCGGAGGGGAACTTGGAATCTATAGAGCTGCTCAAGGAGGGGGTTGACCTTTTCTCTTCACTCTCGGGTCTGCATCCTAACACATCTAAGAGTGAGTTCTTTGTGGCAGGGGATGATACCTCCATCATAGATTCTGCCCTACGTATTTGGAGATTGGTAAGGAATCTCTACCAGTATGGTACTTAGGCATTCCTCTTACCACGAAGCAGTTGAAGGCCAGAGATTGTAGACCATTGATTGACAAAGTTGCTAAACGAGCTGCCAGTTGTGCGAATCGCACTTTGTCTTATGCTGGCAGGTTACTACTTGTCAAATCTGTGTTGCAATCCATTCAAGTATTCTGGACTGGAGTTTTTCTGATGCCTAAGAGTGTACTCCTTGGGATCGAAAGCATATGTCGGAGGTTTCTGTGGAAGGGACCATCATTGGGTGCTGCGGGTGCGAAGGTGGATTGGAGCACTGTATGTCTTCCCAAGAAGGAAGGAGGACTTGGGCTTCGTCGGTTACCAACCTGGAATAAAGCCCTCATGTTGAAGCATGTTTGGGGTCTTGCCTCTGGGGAAAGGACCATCTGGAATGAATGGGTGTATGCTAATCTTGTGCGCAACGACAACTTCTGGTCCATGAAGATCCCAAAGGCTGGCTCGTGAAACTGGAGGCAGTTGTTACAGTTTAGGCCATTGGCTCAGCAACAAATCAGTTGGAAGGTTGGGGATGGGCAATCTATCAAACTATGGTATGATTCTTGGTCTTTTTTGGGTCCCTTGTATTTAAAGGTTTCCAACACCTTTATCTACAACACTCGAATCCCAAATGATACTATGTTGCACTCCCTTATTTAGGACTCAGCCTGGCATCTACCTTCAGCTATTCTGGACTTGCTTCATGGCTCTTTCCTTCCCGTTATCCATGGAGGGACGGATGTCTGTCTTTGGGGTGATGGGAGGAAGAGGGGATTCTCGACTGCTTGTGCATGGGATCATTTCGGAGAGAGGACTCCAAAGGTATTCTGGCACAAACTTCTATGGTTCAAAGGCAACATCCCAAGACACGCCTTCATTACTTGGCTAGTGTTGTGGCAAAGGCTTCATACTCATGACCGACTTATGGGAATGGGGTTGTTGGATAGTGTTCTATGTGTTTTCTGCAAGAAGGAAGTGGAGACCCACGATCACTTATTCTTTTCATGCAGCTTCCTTAACCCTTTGATGCAGGAATGACGACAAAATTATGCCGTGAATTTTATCCCTGTTGGCAATCCCACCTCTACTGCTGGCGTCGTCTCTACTACAGGCCTTCCCTCTGCTGCAGGCTTTTGCCCTGCTGTAAGATGTCCCTCTATTGCAGGCCTCCCTACTGACCCTGTTGCGCACTCCTGCATCGGATACTTTGTGGTCCTCTTCGCCTTGCTCAAGGCGAAGAGGACCACACAGATCATCATTCAGCTTCTGTTTTGCAGTTTGGTCTACACCATTTGGAAGCACAGGAATGACATCATTTTTCGAGCCGTAAAGTCGTGCAAACATGCTATGAAGACTTACTTGTTCAAAGCAGCTATGGGCATTGCCTATGTCAAGAAAGAGCGCCTCAATGAGGATGAGAAGAAACTGTTGGCCAACTGGAAGATCAAACTGGATGGCTAAATTGTTTGTATATGTTCATGTCTTGTGAGTCATGTAATCAATCATGTATGTAGTGGTTTTACTTGAGGGAAACTCTTGTAATACTTGTAACATGCGTGTATGCAACCCTGCATAGGAGTTTAGGTTTTTAATCATTAAGCAGGGAGATGAGGGGTATAGCTTATGTTGAGTCATCCCTTCAATAGCTTGTATACAACATTATTATTTTCAATGATAAAAAAAAAACAAAAAAAGGTGAAACGTGGGTCGGGTTCGTTACGAAGGAAACCTTGAGTTAGGTTTGTAAAGTTCGAAGTCCAAGGGTGACAGCGTGGATGGACCTCGTATAAAGTTAAAGAGAAAAATCCATCAATCAAGATGGATTGTTGAGTGAGTCGTTGGAACAAATCTTGTTAGAAGATTTGTGAAAGATATACCGTAGTTTCATTTTTGTATCATTGTGCACATATTTTGTTGAGTTTTATTTTTCATCCTTATGAAAATTACATCATAATTTAAACTGTTACAAATATTTCACAAAAAAATTTCAAAATTAATAATATTTGATAGTATCACAATAAAATTCATATAAAAAAATATGTTAATGAAATACTCCCATCGTTCCATTATGCATGCAACCTTTTCTTTTTAGGTTGTCTCAATTTATTTGTAACTAGTCCTACACCAATGATAGCCCTTACATCTCGAATGATATAGGTGTTTTTTGAGTTCACTTGTTATTGTAAACTTTCATTTTATTCCTACCTTTGGTTTGATTGTAGTCCTTTGATATGCTTGATAATAATGATGCTTTTAATAATCATGTATAAAACAATAAAGAGTTGAACAAATAAGATGCTTTTCTATAAAAAAAAATCCCGAAATATTTTCCTTTGATCAACTGAATAGCCCGTAGACTAAAGTATCTCGACACTGAGCGGGTTTCGATCCCTTGATCTCTCCTCACATTGAAAGAGATAATTGAGCCGTTTATAATTATTCACCAATAAGAAAGTGACATGTGGAGGATTAATCGAAAATTCCCTACATTTGTATTATATATTTATAATGATGTAACCTCCTTTAGCAAATTTTTAATTTAAAATAAATCAAATCAATCATGTTTTTCTATCCTACATCCATTATCTTGTCTTTCAACCTTTACAATAAATCTCACTATCTCTGAAAAATATTATTTTCTGATCAAATCTCTTAAAAATTTGATATATGATTATATATATATATATAATCATATATCGAATCAAATAATTACATGTAAATTAAAATTGGGTTGAGGGGGTTAAAGTATCTTTACCTAACATAGCTAAAAAAAACACTCATAAAAATGCTATGAACCATATCCATTTTCAACAAATCAGTCATTATATGTGATCATCTACTCCTATGAAACATAATTATCAAAATTGAAATTATTCCAATTTTTTAATCCTTGAATCTAAAGTCCTAAAATTGAATGGTTTAAAATAATCTATAAATGTATAATATTATTCCCGAACGAACGTGTCACCAATAACCCCAAAAAATTTACAAGTATAATGTACAAGAATGAGTGACAATATCCGTGAACAAACTTGACGATAATTGATGTCGTTTATAGTATTTTTCATTAATGTTTTTAACTATATGGTTTAGTCATTTTTTTCCCAATTAAAATGAAGAGGTAGTTCAACAAAAAAAATGAGATGGTGGGGGTCATACCATTCATAATCGTTTCTATCCTTATTTTACAGTATTATAGTGTTTAAGGATTCACTTTTTCATCTTATGTACCCAATTGTTTTTCTTATATGGATTCCGTGTAGTTGATTAAAAAAAACAACAACGATAAATGTGATTTATCGGAAATCAAAGCGCTTAAATTCCATGACAAAACTTCTTTGAAAACATCAATTGATTCACTTATCAAATCAAATCAAATCGTTTAAGGATCGGAACTTGCTGGGAAAAAAAAAAAAAAAAAACCAGAAAGAACTATGTCATATATGGCCAGACTCGCTACACCATCACAACAACAAACACAAGTTACACAACACAAAAAGCTCACCCAAATTTGTCAACTCATTAAACAAACAAACACTCGTGTCCACTCTTCACTTGCTCTTCAACTCTCCTCTTCTCTTCAACACCACATCAAACTCACACAGATACCCCTCTCCTCCTCCGCCGCCGCCGCCGTCATCGTCGCCGCAAAACCCTAACTCACTGATTTCACTCACTCGATTACTGGTTCTCAATTCTTCGTCGTTGAATCGGATCGAGGACGAATTTGATTATTGTTTAGATCAATTTTTAGGGTTTTTGTTTGGGAGTAGTAATGGCGTCGGAGGATGTGAAGACGAGCGAGTCCGCGGTGACGACCACGATCGTGAACTTGGCTGAAGAAGCGAAGCTTGCTAGAGAAGGAGTCAAGGCTCCCGGTCACGCGATTCTCAGCGTTTGCAAGTCGCTTGTTGCCGGTGGCGTCGCCGGTGGAGTGTCTGTGACTCATTTCTTGCTATATGATTACAATTATAGGCACTCGATATCGAGATTGTTTGATTGATGATTAGTTGTTATTCGGTGATGTGTGATTCTTTTGTGTGGTTGGATTCTGAGAATCAGATGCTGTTTGTTGGTGGTATGCTTTGGAAAATTGAAATGGAGAAAAATGTGGGGGGTTTTGCAGCTAGTGTAGAATATGCAAAATAATTTATGAAAAAAGGGGGCGAAAAATCACGTAAGTTAGAGTTATATGAGTATGATCGCATTATTCTCCTATGGAGTTGGAGGTTGCATTAGTTGTGCACCAGGGATGAGTATAGTAATGTCGCTGATATGTAGGCTATGGATGGGTAATGAAGAAGTGTGAATTGGGTGATTTTTTAGTATAGATAAAGTATATGCCATTCATTGGGTTACTAAGTGATATGTTACAGGTGTTTACTGTTGAGTTGTTCTTTTTAACGATCGTGTTAGGTTATATCCTTTTTGGTTGAAATGAGGTATCAAAGTGTCAGGCACAGGGTCACGAGATGACTAACTCCAAGTTCTAGAGGCCTTTGGGAGTTAAGGTTGTTGGAGAGTAACATGGCAGGTCAAATTCTGCAAGTAAGATTAGGCTAGTGATGAAAAGCATTGAATGTTGACATTTGGGTAAGGAGATGATTGGAACATGGTATTCTTGTAGAACTAAGTTACGAGGATAATTATGGTTCCTGATGGTGTTTCAGGAAGATGTTTACAGAGCCTGTAGATTGAAAAGTGTGAGGCGGTGAGGGCATGTTACTATGTGTGTCCTGTTAATTTAAGCTTGCTGAAAGATCTTTGATTAGGTAGTGCGATTGAGGGCAATGAGGAGTTCCTCCATTGCTTCTGATGACAGTATACTTCTTATTAAACCGTCATCTTCTACGTGATAGTCTCTATTTCATAGTAAGAGAAAAGCAACGCTAGTTTCTTTGTCTTTACTGGTCTCTTTGGGAATCCGAGTATCACATGTAAATCCTTGTGAAAATATCTAGGGTTTTTTGTTAACATATGCCATATGGGCGTGTTGGGATTGCTTTCGACACAGCCATTTCTGTTGTATCTACTTTTAGTCATGCTTATAGCTTGATCACAAATCTTCGGTCCCCTTAGCCAAGATCTACTTAATCCTAGATATCTTCTGATTCTGATAGAACTTTTAATGGCTGGATATATGTTTGCAGAATTATTGAGGAATATGTTTCAGACCACCAACTTTCACCTTCTTACCCAGTGCTTCTGTACCTTGTTAGACTAATATCCATTTCTACCCGGTTTCAGGTCACGAACTGCAGTTGCTCCGTTGGAACGATTGAAGATCCTCTTGCAGGTATTTCTTTTACTTTTGTATTTTTTTTTAAGTGTGCTCTTTGTCGCTATGCTTGTATTCGTAAGAACAGAACAAATGAAAGTCGAATAACAAGAGGTTCCGTCACTTACTTCACTTTGGAGTATTAGCAGATCCATCGATGTAGCTGGTTGAAGGAAACTGGGAGTAATATTTGCTTTAGGATAGAAAGAATCAAGCGTGATGACTGTGGGCATATTATCGACTTTGAAAGCTGGAAAATATAATTGAGGAAATCAAGATAGAAGACAAAAAGTCAGGGAGATTTTCTTTATTATAAAAAAAAACCTTGTTGCTGGAGAAAAAAAACACTTGTTCATAATTATAAACACTTCACCATACAAATTGCATCTTGGAGTGATGTCTTATTACAATTGCAGGTCCAAAATCCCCATAGCATCAAGTACAATGGAACAATCCAAGGATTGAAGTATATATGGCAGACTGAAGGGTTTCGAGGATTGTTCAAAGGCAATGGGACCAACTGTGCACGTATAATTCCCAACTCGGCCGTCAAGTTTTACAGCTATGAGCAAGCAGCTATGTAAGTTTGTTAATCCCATATGATGAACTTTGTTAAAATATATTAGTTGATTAATAGGATATCAGGAACTTTTTTTTTCTTTTCTGGTTTTAATTATGATGCTGCCCTTGTTTTTAACTTGCTAATTTTTCACTGCTCCATTAGTCAGCCATGTTAAATCATGTCACTTTTAGTTGAATCCCAATTCTCTCAAAAACTTAATGTACTTCATATTTCCTTCTGATGGCTTTCCATGCTCTGTTGTGCAGGGGTGTATTGTTTCTTTACCGATGGCAAACAGGCAAAGGTATGCTTATTGTTGATGATATCTGAGTTCCATTTAGTTCATGGCAATGTCTTTCTATCCGTGTCCCCTCTCGAAGAGCACAGCGACCAAATAGCTGGCTCAGCACTTGATGGACACTATTGTTATCCTTGTTACCACCCATTATATGATGTCTCTGTTAAATATGGGTTGATATTTGGGATGTGGAATCATGGATATTGTTTGCTTGGAGTGGCAACATCCAATGGAATTAGCACTTCTCTTGTATACTTCCTTCATCGTCATAACTGCATATACCATTGGCATAGAAATAAGGGGGATAGTAATTTACTTTAATGACTTCGATTTGAAGGGATTCAGTGCTAAAAGGAGACATTATAGTATTGTCTTAACCGAAGATAGATATACATTCTTCCATTGGTGATTTCTCTCGTTGCTTTTGGATGTGAAGTGTAGATTTTCTAAGCAAAGGCATATTTCATACATTGCAGAAGATGCTGAGCTCACGCCGCCTCTACGTGTTGCTGCTGGAGCATGCGCTGGAATAATTGCCATGTCTGCGACTTATCCCATGGACATGGTACGAGGCAGGATTACTGTACAGGTACTACTAGCGCTCGTTGTTCTTTTCGGGTTAATTCTTCTATTCGCTGGCATCATCTACACTTTTGGTTGCTCTGGGTTGAAGCTGGATAGTTTATATTCACTTCTTATGCAGACAGAAAAGTCTCCATACCAGTACAGGGGAATGTTTCATGCGCTGTCAACTGTACTTAGAGAAGAAGGGCCGAGGGCTTTGTACAAGGGCTGGCTCCCCTCTGTCATTGGTGTTGTAAGTTTTTCCTTTCAATATAATTGTTATGCCGACTTTGTCTTCGTGGCATTTGTTTCCAGTATCTTGAAATTTGTCAGTAGCTATGTACTGCATCCCATTTATGTGTTTCTTTTCATTTATGATTTTTTCTCCATAATACCATGCAATACAAAACATGACAATGGAACTGCTTTCAGCAATCATTCAGAAGAGTGAACTTTTGGACTAAACTTTCCTTGCTCCTCCAGATTCCCTATGTGGGCCTCAATTTTGGCGTCTACGAATCTCTGAAGGACTGGGTGATCAAATCAAAACCTTTTGGACTTGCTCAAGACTCCGACTTGAATATCGCTACAAAGCTTGCTTGTGGGGCCGTTGCAGGTACCGTCGGCCAAACTGTTGCTTATCCTCTGGATGTTGTCCGCAGGAGGATGCAGATGGTAGGATGGAAGGATGCTTCATCCGTTATAACAGGTGACGGCATATCCAAGGCCCCGCTGGAATATAATGGTATGGTCGATACATTCAAGAAAACCATTCAGTATGAGGGCGTTCGTGCATTATACAAGGGATTGGTGCCAAACTCGGTCAAGGTGAGTAAGGTCACAGTAATGTGCCATTCTCAGTTTTAGCTCTTGATTGTGGAAACATGTTTCGTGCTGCAAGCGTCTGAAATTTTGCTCAGTAAAACCAAAAAAGTTTCTTCTTTTTGCCTCTTAGATAGACAGAGAGACGGATAGAGGCTCGAGTAAAGAGCTTCTGGGTCTTGGAGTGTTTTCTCGTTGGTCTTCCATTTCCTGTCTAAAGAGTCTGTTTCATATTATTTCTTCTATGTTCCATCACTTGGATACAATTTATCTAGCTCCTGCACCGGTCTAACATTATTTTCTTCAGGTGGTGCCGTCCATTGCCATTGCTTTTGTAACTTATGAGGTGGTGAAAGACGCATTGGGTGTCGAGATGAGGATATCAGATTGAGCAGGCATCGCCTAGAGCCTGTGTGCTAATTTTTTTGTAGTAAACCAAAGATTGTAGATTTTAGGTTGTATGTTGGGAAGAGCCCAGTCTGTGTTATTTTTCATGGTTTCTTGTCAAGGTTCACCTTGAAGAGTGCTGTCGCAATAATCCATTTGACGGAAGCATTTTTATAAGAACGAGTTGAAGCTGACAATCGAATATTCGCTTGATTTGTGGATCAAGTATGGCGATTTTTTTTGTCGTCTGTGCTGTCAATCCATGCCTTTGAGAACCGTGTGTTGTAGTATTACTTTTCCGTCATCTCTGTTGATGTTGTATGTCGAATGAAGGATGTAAGCGTTTCGGTTATTTCAGGATACATTTTGACCTTTATGCTCGTCATGTAATGTCATAGTTGTGCTGCTCCAGAGCAATAGTAAAACATGTAACGCAACTTTGATTATTCCTCGATGACATAACTTGATACAAACAGAACAGTAATTGCCCTTGGTAAAACATAAAGCAAGTTATAGGAACGACACTAAAAGTCGAAAAACTGAAGAGCCAAACACAGCTCTTCAAAAAGCCTAACCCGTTGTCAGGCAAAAAAGACGCTTATCGAGATTTACTAAACATCCCCAACGGCTTAGTTTTGCTTCTTAAAGTCGTTCTTCGTTTGCTTTTATTGATGACAAACACTCGAGTTACAAGGGGAAACTTGAGATATGAAACATCCACTACAAGCACAGTTGGCTATTGCTCAGGGTAGCAATGACAACATTAGTGTCACATGGTTGATGTTAGGAAATCCGTCCACAACCCGTCTCTAGAAATCAGTTCTATCCATCTTTTATATTGCTCATCTAGCTATTACTTGCTCGATGAACGATATAGGAGATGGAAGGAAAAGAATTCAGAATGGGTTTAGACTTCGGATTTCCTAAACTCAACCACTATAATAGTAATGTTGTCATTACTACCCTGAGCAATAGCCAGCTGCGCTAGTAGAGAAGCAGCACTTGAAGCTCTGTTTCGAAATCCAATAACTGTCCCGCTAGCCGCGGTTTCAGGAGCCTCGCTATTCCCGCCATAGAGACAACTTTTTGCCAGTTGACATGCTTCTTGGTCGGACATAACATCCCACAAACCATCAGTGGCCAAGATCAAAAACTCATCATCAGAAGTTCGACTATAGACATTAACCTCCGGTCGAGATATCACAAATGGCCTCAAACAGTTATCACCCGAGTCAGAACCTGAATCAACACACGTGAATTTAAAACACGATACTCTAACCAAGCTTCGGGGATCTGTAAACCGTGCATACCTATCGACCTTGAAGGTGCCAGGACTCCCATTACACGGGCGCCATCGTAGTTTGTCACAAGCCCACCAGCAGCTTCAATTCTAGCAAACTCATCAGCTCTATCGGGCTGAAAAATAAGGGAAAGACGTCAGTATCTAAATAGTTAACATTGTTTGAACCGAGTTACACGCTTCATCAGTTGATGGCAACAATAATGTAGTGAAAGTCCTTGGAACAAGGAAGTAGTCTACCTCCTGGAGTGATCCATATTTATCAACCCAAAAAGTCGAGATTAAGATTCTTTGATCTACGTGCAGAAACGCGTGAATGGATCCAAGTCTTTCCCAATCAGTTCTTCAATTTTGGCTGCCTAAAGTATCGGCTAAGTACTCGAACATGACGGTTTAGGTATCAAACTGTACAACCGAATTCAAAAGCAATATATACATAATATTGTTCTTTGTTACTAAAACATGAACTATTCAGTAAAATATAACTTGTGGCACACGTAATAATTTGAATAATGAACCAGACACAGATCCAAGACTCGAGACCTTATGATCAGACGACAAGCGAACACCGGAACCACCACGACACAAGACCGCCCTGGAGTCGCTGCAGTTGCCAACAACAACCTCCTCCTTTCCAACCACCACAACCACGGCCGTCGACCCTAGCGCCACCCCACTCCTTCTCTCCTTGCCACCGCGGCCTGCCACCTCATCATCCATTTTCTCAAAACACTTCGCCATCACTCTCTCCCAATCAACCCCACCACCACCACCGCCCTCCTCCACATAGGCCATCGCGGCCACCACCTCAGCCTCCAAGATCACGTGCATACTATCCCTACACGCCTCCGCCACCGTCGCCCCACCGTGTCCGTCAAACACTGCGAAGTAGTCAAACACCCTCGGCGCCGCCCCGGCGAACCCCACCGCCACCGTGGCTGCGTCCTCCATCTCCCTCAGCCGCCCTATCACCGACGCCCACCCATGATCTTTCTCCCTCATTCTCTCCCCCTCCATCGCCACCGACGACTCCGCCTCCGAGCGGCGCGTGCCCTCCACGCGCGGCCTCCCTTCTTGGCGCGTGAGCCACTTTCTGAGAAAATCAGCTCTCTGGGTCCCACCAGATCTACACTCCTCGATCATTCTTCGAGGAGAACTCCCCGAATTATTATCCTCATTCCCCGACTCCATCACCTCTCGCCGGAATTTACCCGGAACTTGGACGGAATTTCTCAATCGCCGGCGATGGAGGAGAAACATAGCATTTTGGTGAGTGGTGCCCAGATGAGGGTTGATCGGCAAGATGGAGAATTTATAATTGAGGCTACCAAATCCGCCATTGGGTCTCTGAATCTGGTGAAATCCCACGTGTTCGATGCTGAGGGAATCAGGAATTTCGAATGTGTGGCGCGGTGTCGGAGATATTTTTGATCGATTGAAGAGAAAATTAGATAAATAATTGTGATTGTGATAAAATGGAATTATGGGCAGAGATATTTTGATGCGAATTGAATTGGGTTCGATGTATTTGGCGCTAGAGTTTGTGGGTTTTGTTTCATTTCAGGATGCTGACGATTTGGGGAAATGAACTGCGTTGCCAGTTCTATGAATCAGAGCGCACTTGAATGCGAGATGTAGTTATCCTTTCGGGGATATTTTTGGAGTAATTGTTACTCCCACCCACCCAATATTTTTATCCGCAAATTAACATTGAATCTTTTTTTATTTTTTTATGAACACTGCACTTTTTTATATATTTAATTTTATATATTTAATTGAATTAAAACTTCAATTACAATTCAAATTCATTCAATACTTATCTTTGTTGTGGTGGGATCTATTTTCATCCATTTGTATCTCCCAACGTGACATTCGCTTCCTTTCCCTCCATAATTTCATCATCCTGGCAAAACCAATTCATCAACATCAACATTTAATTCTTCATCTTATTCTTCCTTCAACTTCATTGCCCTATAACAATTGCATTTTTTTTTATAGCTTCTTTACAAATCGAATTGTATTTTTTTCACTCCAAAAATTAATTTGAACTCACCTTCCTATTTATATCAAAGACATAGTATGGATTGGAGTTTGAGTTGGGATTGGGGTTCATGGAATTGTTATGAATATAGAGTTTGATGGGGATGTGTATGTGAGAATTCGGTTGATGTGTCTATATTCAAAATTCAGACAATTAAGGGACCACAGAAGGTGTTCGAAGAAATGTCTGAGAGGAATGTAATGACATGATGTGAGATGATGAGGGAGGGGTTGATGGTGTACAGTTTGATGGTGGTCAGGATTTTGTTAAATTGCATAAAGATGTTCAACAAACTTGTTTGTGGGAACGACGTTGATTGATATGTATTAATGCAGATGTATAGAGAGGACGAGGAGGGCGTTTGATGGATGGATGAGAAGGATATTGTTTTGTTGGAGCGTTATGATTCAGAGATATGCTTCGAATAGGTTTATGAATGAAGCATTCGACGTATTTGACCAAATGATGGTGCAAAATGTAAAACCCGATTGTTATGCAATGGTTTGTGTCATCCGGGTTAATGCTAGTGTTGGGGCATTGGATTATAGGGAACGACGAGCAAGTTAATTGAAGATCGGATATGTTGGATCAGAGAAAGCGGGATCAGTTTTTTTGATTCTTATTGTTGTAATCCAACGTTTGTAATCAAATAGAAGTGTTTATTTGCATTTGTATTGTCGAAATTCAAGATCGTATATTTTTTCATTTTTTTTCACTTTCGCAAATGCATTTATAATATGACATCGTAGTAGTGTAGTGTATATTTTTAAATTTACAACACTCATATTAGTGTGAGTAGTACTCATACACATTAAGTAAAGATCAAGGCATTGAACTATGGAAAACGAGCAAACAAGTTAGTTGAAAGATTGGATAGGTTGGATTAGAGTTTACGGGATTATTTTTTCCAACAAAAATGTTAATTTTGGTTGTATTGTTGTAATCCAATCAAAACAATTATATTTTTGCTTCATTTTTTCACTTTCTCAAATGCATTTATAGTATAAAATTAGAGTATTGAAGCATATACCTTTAAATTTATAGTATTTATATTGATGTAAGTACTACTTTTTGATAAACAATTCGTAAAGATTGCAATGTCTAATTGTATTGTCTCATGAAGGAGACAAATACACATATGCTGTATAAACTATTACAAACCAATATTGACTTCATATGAAGTGTATTTTACAAGATTCATCTTGAATCGACTTTACTTGTGTAATTTTTTGCTATGAACTTATCTTTACATAAAAAACATCTTAGAGCATAATTAAGTATGAAACTCATCAAATTCATATTTGTTGGTAAGTTCATTTAACTAATTAAGTATTATTGTTCATGTAAGTTTTGAACAAAAAACACATAAACTTCATATTTGTTGATAAGTTCATAAGACTACTTTAATACTATTGTGCATGCAAGTTTTGAACCAAGATCAAATTGTTAGCTTAATATCATTACCTTTATACTAATAGTATCTCATCTAATTTACTTCAACTCTTGTATCCCACCAAGATTAAATTATCACCTAGGATTTGTATGCTCATTTCATGTAATATGATGACATATTTAACGTCCAAACTTATGAAACTCATTTGCTTACCTAAATATTACTTGGTTAGAATAAAAATCTCTTTCAAGACATTACTACCTTAAGTTGAAGTAACATTTCAAATTCATATTTATTGATAAGTTCATGAGACTACATAGATATTATTGTTCATGCAAATTTTGAACCAAAATCAAATTATCGTCTTCGTATTATTTCATGTAATAAATTGTCATAAACAGTTTGGGATTTTGAAAAAAAAAATGAGCCCAACAAAATACAGCACACAATTAAATCATATATGTTATTTCCAAATGGATTTACAATATAAAAACGGATTTACAATATAAAACCGAGATGCATAGCAATAAACAAAAATAAAATGCAGTATACAATACTAACAATGCAGTACTCAGCAGAACAAACATATGAATCAAAACAAAGATTGTAGTACTTGAATTGAATATAGCAATATACAGAGAACAAGTTGTTATGCATTTATTATACAATGTAGTATAACCCGTATTCATATAACTAGACAACATAACATTTCACGACGTAAGATCCTTCATCGGCATGTCATCAAACACAACCCTCGTATCCCTAACATCTCCCCCTTTAAGACAAGCAGTTAATATAGCGTTCGACACAATCACATTCCTCTCAGACCATTAATCGAACACCTTCCATGCATCCCCCAAACATTCACATTTCCAATACATGATTATCATTGTCGTCCCAAAACACAAATGCCCACCAAATAAAAGTAACCCTCATCATCCATTCCACTACATCTTGTTTAGCAAACCCTAAACTTGAATCCTTTCAAGGGTAGTTTTATACAATTGGGTTCTCCTCGAGAAACTTATTTAGGAATCCTATACGACATAAAAAAACACATCAATCAAAGATTGCGTCCAATAGGATTTAAACCTTTAACAAATATTGTAGTACTTGAATTGAAAGTAACAATATAAAGAGAACAAGTTGCTATCCATTTATTATACAATCCAACAACATAGTAATTCACAACGTAAAATCCTTCATCGAAAAGCCATCAAACACAACCCTCGTATCCCCAGCATCTCCCCCTTTAAGACAAGTAATCAACATAGTGTTCGATGCAACCACATTCCTATTAAGCATTTCATCGAACACTTTCATGCATCCACCAAACATCGGTATTTATCATACATAATCACCATCATCGTCCCACTAAACAAATTCGCATTTCATCCTACCTTCTTCGCTATTTCAGTGCCATTCTTTTGTTCGTCTTCTCTACGTTTAATTTTGTTATTCCTTGTGGTGGTGGCGAGTGTCTAGGGTTTATACTGAGGTGGTGGTTTCGATTGTGCTTCTCCTTTCGAGTGTCACCCTGGATTTGTTGTTTTCAATTGTGTAGACGAATTTGATGGTTTCGATTTGGTGGATTGGGTTTCAATTAAGCATGCAAAGGGGAGAAGGAGAGAGAAAGAAACGGTTTCTAGATTCAAAATGAAATGAAAAAACAAAATGGAGAAAATTAGGTTGACTTGTTGACTATGCAGGGACTACAATAAGAGGATTAAGGGGATATATTGAGTAAAATAAAAGATGAAATTGAGATAGCAATAAGGTCTAAAGAAAAGTGAAATGGGGAGTAAGAGGTAGGAAAAAAGTGGATGAGGGATTTTAAATTAAGTCTATCTTTTTTTATATTCCTCGGTTTCTAAACAATTATTTGATCCGACACGCGAATTTATATGTGTGTTAAATTTGTGTAGAATTTGATGAAGAAATAATGTTTTGTTTTTGTGATATTGGTTTACTGAATCACTTATATGAGAAGATAATGAGTATAATATAAAAGATGGTCATTATTTTAGTTTTTTTATGTGAAAAGATTAATAAATTATGATATATTGTATACATTTTAAAATAATTCAAATACTATTTATTTATGATATGACCCAATCCATCGATATCCACACCCAACCCTCAACCCTTAGTCTTTTCTTACCTGTTGATATTTTAGTTATCATTCTATTTTAGTTAGTTAAGAAGACATATATTCAACTCTAATGAGATATTGTTGTTTATATATATAGGATATACCCATATTTAATTCACTTTTATTTTCACATTTGATTATTATTTCGATTCACTAGATGCTTATGCTTTCATCTACAATGAAAATTTGTCCAACGTTGATCAAAATATTCGAGCTTTACTAATCTATTTGAATTTTTTTATTTAATGTAATTTTCTTATAAAAAACATATTTGTTAAAAAAATTTGCAATGCTATGCAAATATTTTTCAAATATTTATAATTGTAAATTAGTCTTTCAAATTATTATGTATTGGACAACATAATCCAATTCTTGTATTAAACTTTTATAATTCCAATAAAGTACTTCATATATTTATTTTAAGATTAAATAATTCTCATTTTTAAATAAAATAATTTTGTTTAGTTACTATTTTCTTCAAATCATTATTTATTTTATCCAAAAATATGAATTAACTAAATCTGAATCGAAGAAATTTTTGAATATCATAATTATATAATAAGAATTAAAGTTAAGATTCAAAAAATTAATTTAAAATTATGAAGATTTGAGAAATTTACTTAAAATTAATGAAAATTTAAAAAATTTATATGATTTAAAAAAATAAATACAATTCTTCACCAAAATCGAAATCTCAGAGTCAGTTGGAACTTAGATATAGATTGTGAGTAGTCTCGTCCGTGTCATCATCAAATGAAGTAAATATCATTGGTCGCATCAAAAAAGACAAGGGTGAACCCCGTGTTCCGCACTGGCATTACATCATGTTTGTTTGTTAAAAAAAAAAACACCCATTAAAACAATTATCTTGTCAAATAATTTTTATGATATTTTTTAATTTATGTGTAAATTATCAATAAATTTTATTTTTTAAATTTATCTATGAAGAAGTCACCATTAATTAACTAAATACCATCTGAACTTACTTTGGTTGATTTTGGGGTGTTTTGATAAATGAATAATTGACAAATAAGATAATGAGCTATTGATCAATTGATAAATATTTTAAATTTTTTTTATAAGAAATAGATAATTCTTTCTTAAATAATTATTTAACATGTATTTATAAAAAATTTGTTAACTTTTTAAGAAATATAATTTTAGTTTTCTTCTATCACACAGTTATAATATTAAATATTTACTATCTTTATTATTTCATAATATTTTTTGCCAAAAAAAACAGAAAAAGAAAAAACTTAATCGCCCCATTATATGGGTCAAAGATTGCCATGACATGCGCATCCTATCAACAAAATACAATCTTTTGGGGCCGAAGATAGTATTTATGGATATATAAATATTTTAACACTCTCAAATCCAAAGTAAAAAATTATCACATAAATCTTAGTCGATATAATATTGCAAAGGAAATTTTAATTATAAATAATTATTTTAACTTAGCTAAATAAATCTTTAATATATATAATTAACATTCTAAAATTAATCTTAACGAGTTACAATTAATAGCTGACAAAGTAACGGATTAACATCATTTCAATGTTAATTTATCTTAAAAACTATTTTAAGGTTAACTACACATGATAAAAAAAATTTAAAATACATTGTGTGACATACAATAGATTAAAAGAGTATATGTTATGCCATGAAAAAATTTCAGTTGAGTTAGCACGTGACGTCACAGTCGTAACAGACAAGAATCTGTAACAAGGCAAAATAAGAAAAGGTGAGGGAAAACATTATTAGACATGACCATATGATACCAAATACAATCCAATACTCAGATTCTTAGATACACAATCCCAACGTCATTATTATACAATTCTTAAATCAATCCCAAGTATTCAAGAACAGATAGTGCAAGATACATAAGCTATTATACATCATCCAATTCTTGGCCTTAGGGTCCGAATACAATGAAATATCATAGACTTATTACAAAGAAGATCATGGTCTATGGCAGATACTATGAGGCTTCCTTCTCTTCACCAGAACCTGATGAGTGGAAAGAAAAACAAACAAGAGAAGAAAACCTATGAGTAAGGAATACTCAGTAAACCCCGGGTATCGTCATTTAAGGTAAAAAACATTACTATGACGCAATTCGTTAATAGCTGCTTTGTCTGGCATTATATTAAAATCATTCTTATTATAATAAATTATCTTGAAAGTTCTTTATGTCAATATCATCGCGTTTCTAGTGATATATCCTACAACTATCCGATAGTAATGGTCCTAACTCTAACCCATCGCCTCAAGGTTTAATTATTACGACCACATGCGCTGTATTCGGTGAGTGTTAAGTCCCATTTTCTCATACCTGTGACACGTGACATAGTAAAGTTTCTCTCCACTTGTAAACTACAACTCGTACGATTAGATCCTAACGAGATATTAGCACTGAAAGTAGAGGGTGTCTCCATTGGGTTTCTTTGGGTCGAGATATTGCCATAGCACCCCTAACTACACACAAGAACCAAATCGCACCACAACTAAAACTAGAACATCATCATAGGCTAGAACTTAACTAAGACGAACAAATTATTCACTTCTAAGCGCGATGCTCGCAAGTCACCTTATAGGTCCTATTAAATTTCGGAATCATCACAACACATAGCGCGCCTATGATAGAAAAAATTGCTAATATAATAATGATAAAAAAAGATATAACACGAATTTAATGTTTTGTATAGATGATAACAAGGTTGATTTATTATTGAGAATTAATAAAATGATGATCACAAAGATGAGATTACAAAATTAAAAAAGGGTAAAATAAAAAGAATAACACATGATTTTAGACATGTATAGTTACAGACTACGATAATTTTGCGTTACTCTCTATCTTTTCCTCTCTCATGCCCTTTATTTTTTTCCTCTCTCTGACAGGTGCACTATATAACATGGCAGGATGTCAATTATATAAGTTAATGGAACATTGAGGCAAATGTAATAAATCCACTGTTTATTCCCCTATTCCTATAACAGTAGAGTATAATATGGGGATGGAGATTGTATGAGTGTCCTGTGTCTCCTTGTCGAGATAAATTGAATAAACATAAGAAAAATATCCTAAACGAAAATTTTTCGGAATATATTTTGATAGGGTCATTTTAGGAAGTAATGTTTTATTATGGAATGGATAGGCTAAGTCTTTGATTGGCTACACTAAGACTGAGTATTTATGCCGTGAGCAAAGTATTATATCCATAACATTTGATTTTTTTTTTACAATTCAGTACGCATTTTGAATAATTTCGTTTTTCGTCTTAATGATGGAAAAAAATTACGTCACTGACGTCATGTTAAAATACATAATATTATCATTGGTGTTTCGCGATAATTTTTCAAAATATAATGTGTTATTATTTCGTAACGCGAGTCAAACTTCCTATCAGTAACTGTGGACAATCAAAATATTATAATTATTTTAAGATGGAGAGAATACAATATCTTGTTAGTAACCACTTTGTTTGAACTAGGTTGTAGATGAGATGTTGTTTTTGGTTCTAATATCCAGCTATTATCTAGGCTGATCGTATGGGGATAGAAAATAAATTAATTGAGACAAAGGGAATAATTTATTTTGGAGCTTTCAAGTTCATGTAAGTTAACACACTGTCTATTCTATTGAGGTAGTTGTTATAAGGTCAAGTTTTCGCCTAAATTTTTTCGCTTTTGTTTGGTCACCAAATCAGTCAGCAAACTCTTAATCAAGATCATGTTTGGTCATCGAATGCACGCACGCACACCACACGTAGGCACAAAGGAAAAAAAAATCATGAAAATGAAAACATACACATGTTTATCGAATTTCTCCCAACCTTTATGCCTTGCCAATCAATCCATCCAAATTGATTGGAATTTACCATCTAAGCATTCATATAAGGCCCGTCCAAATGCAACCCTCACTTTGGACTTCGAACTTGCAAGCTCGACTCAAGATTTCCTTCACAATGATCTTGATCCATGTTTCGCTTTTGGCCACCATCAAACCAAGACTTCGTTCATCACTTAAACGCCAAAGGAAGCCCACAAGCTTTGCACTTAGAATGGGGACGATCATAGGAACATTGCTTGGCTTAGCCTTAGGACACTTTCTCCCCACTATAGTAGATAACAATGAAAACCCCACCTGGTAGGAGCAACCATTGCCCCTTCTCAAGTAGTCCTGTTATCCATTTAGGATTTCACCCTAAGTCGAACTTAGCACAGTGTCAAGGAAAGATTCCATCGGTCTTCGTTTGCCATCACTTTGGAATCACATCAGATTCGTAGCCCCTTAGAATGCAACACGCTTGCGTCTATGTCCAAATGCCACGCTAATCATGCCTCGCGCGCCTATACCTTTGCCTTTACCTTCGCTTGCGATAACCCTTCCAAGACCATGGAACATGCCTTGCGCGTCCAAGTCTTCACACAGCGTGTCAAGCCCCTTCGCATTGCTCACGACCTTGAATTCGCAGAAGCGTTATAACGTAAGCCGTCTGGCATCCAGCTAGCGAGGGTCTAAAAGTAGTCTACTACTGCATGGGCCCGACAGTTATGAATTATGCGGAGTAATGCTCAGAGGTCCAGGGTTGTCTAATACTCCTTTCGTTGCTTAATATAACTAAATGGTTGATCCAACACGCGTATTTATATGTGGGTTAAATTTTTGTGAAACTTGGTGAAAAAGTTAATTCTTTTAATGACACTGGGGTTTACTGTAATGCTTATGAGAGGAGATAGTTTAACATATTATACCAATGAAGATTATTTTATGTTTTTATGTAAAAAGGTTAGTAAATATTATATATTGTATATTTTTTGGGACGATCTTAATAGACAAATTTGCTTATATTATGAGACAAAGGTAGGAATGATAATGAGTAGAGTTCGAGTCAGGGACTATACTCCCCAAAATCCTATATCCAAACCCGACTCAATCGGGATTGGGGATACCCATGGGAAACCCAAACCCGAACCTAATGATTTTTTTTTTAAAATGTACACTAATTTGTTACTCAAAATCCCAAAAAAATCGATTTCAATCTCTTAAATCCTACTAGTTTAAAACCCGAAAAGAAAAAAACAATTTCAATCTTGTATAACTCAAAAGCGAATCATGATATTAGTAATTTCTAAATTAAAACAACAAAAATAAATCATATCCAAGTTGATTTATTGTTTGAATCGTAGTATAAAGTTTTAAAATTGATTTAAATACTATGAAAAGTTATGACTAATGACATATTTATAAGATAAATTGGTATCAAGTTTGAGGATATTTCTCATATCGGGTCAGCTGTAGCAGTCCCTAAACTCGCCCCAAACCCGAACTTATAATTTCGTGTATTCCAAACTTGAATCCAAATATGATCAACTCCGGGCTCTTTGATAGGATTCGGGTTGGGGATACCCATCGGGTACGAGTTCTATTGCCATCCCTGGACAAAGGGAGTATGATATAGGCTCGTGTTTATGAAATTATGTGAGTTAGATCTGGCTCATGTTAGGAAATTATTGTTTACAATCTAATATTCTCTTTGTCCCATAAAAAATACAATATTTACTTAATTTAGATATTTCATAAAAATTATAATATTTCTATATTTGGAAACGTTTTCTTACAAAACTAACAAAACACACATACTTTTTATTTTATATAACATCAACTCATTTCACTAATTTTTCTCATTCATTTCTTGTTCTCACTCTTCTCTCCCATATTATCCAAAGGGTATGTAAGTCTTTATCCATAAATTCAACATACACATAAATTCTTATGTTAAGTTAAATTGTTATATTTTTTATGAGACAGAGGGAGTATTCAATTGATTTGTGGATCAAGTATAGTCGTAGTTTTGTTTTGACAAATTTGATCGACGTGAACAATGATAAAAATGAAAATTCTCAGAATATGTCTGTTTGTTTTAGAAATTAGATTGCTTAATTCTGAAATAAATAGATTGATCTTTTTGATTGAGTACACAAAGACAGGAATTGGTGCTGTGAGAAGAGATGGTGCTTTGTGTTCTCATATTTTAGGCTTTTAGCCATTACCAAGGCTAATTGTCTGCGGATATAATATGAAGTACTTCTTCCGTCCTATATTAATTACAATATGTATGTATATTCTAATATGTATGTATATTATATTATTAAATATGAATTAAAAAAATCTCGTTTTCGTATCAAATCATATCTGATTATCCCGTAACATGTATTACATTGAAGTAAGTAACTTATATAAACATTGATGTTACACGATAAATTTATAAAAAAATATTTAAATGTCGTTATATACGTGTCAAATTTTGCATCGATATACATATAAAGTCAAAGCATTTCCATATTTTCGGGACGTAGGGAGTACTTCAGATGAAGGATATAATTTATTTTGGCGCTTCATGTTCATGAAGGGTTCTTCAACTGTTCTTGTTTCATCTATCACTACATGGCATTATCGCTGAATTGTGCTGCGTTATGTTTCCGTTTGTTAACATGAGAAGGTGAATGGTGGTCACTTCTGTTAAGTTTTGATGGATTCCAATTTCCATGGTCACAACTTGTCGTCCGTGGTCATCAAGTTATCTGTGATTTTGGGTGCATTAAAACAATAGTTGTAAAAGTAACCTAGGGACTCGACCATCACACAATCGGCCACCCTAATTTACAGTTCGATATTTAGCCCATGTGTCTAAGTTTAAGGAATATCAATGTATACATATGGTTAAGTAAAGCTGCTGTCGGCATTGAGCCGTACATTTTCCTTATTTGCTGAGGCATCCTGGCATGAGTGGAATTGTTGCAAGGCCATCTATCCATTGCTTTCCTAACGCAATAGGTTGCTGTCTGTGTTTAAATCTTCTATCATTGCGAGCATGATTAAAGTCCTTGTCATAGCCGCATTGCATTATTGTTATACTTCTGAAACATACCAGGTAAATCCCTGGAGTACCTAAACAGATCTGCTGCTTATGTTCTAAATTTACACCGGAAAATAGCGTGTTCCTTCAACTGAGATTAACCTGTGATGAAGTACTCGGCGCTTTTCTGATTCCTCTACTTTCTTTAAATCTCTTCAAACAGTTTGTTTGTGCCTTGAAATTAGGCCTCCAGGGTCTTCCTGTAAGATTCACTGTCAAAAAAACTGCATGAGGTATGTTGTTTAATGCATCTGCATTCTCCAGCTCTTTGATTCCATGCATGCCCTTGCCTTTCTCTACAGCGCCTTTTCCCACAGTTCAATCCTTACTAATACAACGATATTTCCAGATGCCACAGAGTCCATCCTCAATGTCTGGTCCTAAGGATGTTATCTTAGCAACACGTTTTAGCAACTTTCCAGAAGATTATCCATCTGAACTCGCTCTCAGTCATGACACCCTGGACTATCGCCATGATGGTTTCTCATAATCGAAATCACACACCGCCTTTCAACCACAGTCCTACAGAAGGGTACTCTGTACTTTCTCATGTCCCCAACAAATTCAATGCATGAAACCTAAGTTTCCATGCAAAATTTAATACTCTTGAGTCCATTGTCCATTCATGGGTTGCCAAAATTGAAATCTAGGAGAAGTTATGAACAATCTCATGCAAACAAGTACACTCAAGCACTGAACCATACAATCTAAAGGCCAAAGGGTACTCTCTCTTCCCCACATCTACCAAGAGATCTCAAAAGCTCATCTGAGAATCGATAAATGTACATGTATCCACTTTGCTCATCTACCAAAACTGAAATTTTGGGCTATGTGCCCACTTCACCTATCCACTTTGCTCCCAAACACAGAATGTGGCAGAACTCAATGAGTTGTGACTGCATCCAAACTTGGTATCTCATGGATCCCATCCCCTATCTTTTTATGTGTTCTTAAGTTTGATTGAAACGTAGTCTTGGTTCATAGCTGTCACTCCTGTTTGTGGATGCCGCACAAATCATACGTGAGAACAAGGTCAAGACAAGGGCAAAGACGTCGCGATGAAGAACTTAAGTTGAACTAGAAACCATTTGCGATGGAGATTTGAAGTTGAAATTTGTTAGCTTGCTGATGTTTTGGACACGGATGTTTGGAACCAATCGGATTCAAATGCCCAATTTGATGACATAATTTTGGAGTGGGTCTTTAATATCTAATTAGATTGGATGATATTACTGCAAGTGTTATGATTCAAGTTAGCTCAAGGCATAGTTTTCTTATGTTAGCTAGTGAATAATTTAAATAAATACTGCTTACTAACCACAATTTCACATTGCACAACAAAGCAAAGCCAAAGTTATTTTTTCACATTCCAATTGTTCATCCATACACAAGATTGTTAGTCTACATACTATGCAAACTATTCAATTATTTGCATCATTATACACATACCACCCTAGATAGAACACATAGGCACTATATAGAGAGACAAACACCTAGTTTACCCCAAAACTCATCAACTTAGACTAATCACCACCACCAAAACCCTATTGTTCAAACAATTGTAGTTGTGGCAAAACCAAAACCCTACACATTCTTCAACTTTCCAATCCCCAAAACTCATCCCCATTAATTAAACCATATGATCAACACCCCCAAAACAAGTCAGTTTCTTGAGAAACTTGTAGACTTAAACCCCATCCTTCACATCTTAGGCCTCTTGGAGAAGGTAATCTTCAATCTCAAACTTTGAACTTGATAACCCAAAATCATCTACCAAACCATCACCACCACCACAAACCTCGACGATGCCACCAAAGTCATGGAAACCCTCAAGATTGATAGCATAGGAGAAGTCGTTGACGCCTTTGCTATCGTAACATACAGGCATTGGTGTCTCAAAGCTAAAGAAATCATTCAAAACCCAAGGATCAAGCACCAAACACTCATCCGGCAATACAATCTCTCCATCCACCGCCTCGGCCACTCTCCGGTCACCATCACATTCCCCTGTTCTGTTTTCTCACACGTTTGGAACCTCAAAACAGAAGTTGGAGAGCACAAACTCTGTGACTCCTTCCCCGAATCATACCCCGAAACCGACCCGACATTGATCTCTAACCCTGAACCCCTCTCCGGAAGCCTCACAAAGTTCGTCGAGGCTCCCGGGCCTCTCAGCATCACGGCAGCCGTGTCATAGGCTACAGCCGCCTCCTCGGCCGTATCATACGTTCCGAGCCAGATCCTCTTCCCGGGATCCCTGATCTCAGCCGCAAACTTCCCCCACGGCCGCCTCCTCACTCCCCGGAACTTCATCTCCGATGATCCCCTGTTTTTCCCGGCCTCTTCCCCTGTTTTTTCCGGCAACGATTTCATCCTTCCAAATTTCGCATTTCTCAGGCCCGTTTTCGATTTCCGATCACTACGCATTTCTCGAATCCTGATCTCGTTTACATGTTTCTTGATCTTCGATCGTTTCATCACCGCCTTTTCATCGTCCTCGCTCGATGATGAATCTGTTGCATCGGCATCCGTCTCCGTGATCCGTACAAGTCTCGGACCCTTTGAGGATTCCTTGTGAGTCACTTTCCTGTGCTCCGTGAACATGATCGGCGGATACCTACTTCGATTCATGGCTTGATTGTATCATCGAATCTTTTTCACATTATGTGGTGATGGATGAAACAGGGCAGAGTCTTATATGGTTTTTTTTTTTTTTTTGGATTTTTGGGGAAAATTGAGAAATGGGTAGTGAAATTTTGGGGGTTTTGAGTGAGGGGAGATGAAGAGGAGAGGGTGTGTGTGAGTTGAAGGATCAATTGAGAAGTGAAAGTGGAGGGGGAGATGAAGAGGAGAGTGGGGGGAAATATGAAGCGAATTTTGCTGTTTTATAGGATCTTAATTGGACCAGTTTAGTAACCGCCATTTACTGCCTCATTTATTCATTCTCATCTGTTAAAAAAGTGGCATATTGGTTTCAAGAATACTAGTTACACTTTCTCATTTACGACCGTGATACTTGATAATGTAGTTTCTTCTTATGACATTCTTTAAATAATGGTTTAATCGAAAAATCGACAACACAAGTAATTTCAAACACTGGGTTAACAATTCTTTAAATATTACAATTGCCACATTTTGTTAGCCAGTGCTTTTACTTTATTTTCTCTCCCACTCTCTTTTATCTTCAAATTATTTTTAAAAATACACAAAAATAAACCGCCGCACAAACTTGGCTTGCACGGTAAGTTTATTTGTGATTTTTGGACGGTGAGGGTAATTAGGAAGTCGAAATTTTGAAATTTGAAGATCCATTCTTTGGTAGCAGCCGAACAAATAGTGACAGTTCGGTGCAAAAAAAAGAAGAAGATATTTTTTCCTGCACCGTCCGATTCACCTGCCAACTTCGCCGCATTTCACGGTCTAGAATTCGACACGTGGCCCTCTGGTTAAGTTCTTGAATTGGTTAAGTTTTTCATAAGTCGATCTTTGAATTTCGAATTTCATAACAATCCTCAGAGAAGCTTTTAAACAAATGTTGGACGATACTAATAGGATATTCTGTATTTTATATTATGTATTATGTATTTCGTATTCTATATTGAATATATATATGATATAATAATATCCAAGGATACAAAGTCTTCTTTGCATATGGCCTCAGAGCAAAGTTGATTTCTCTCTCTCTTTCTCTTCTTTTTCAATCATCACAGATCTGACTGGAAAACACCTCCGGTAGATCGGAAAACACCAACGCAGCTTCCTCTTAACTGCCCAGCCTCCTTCTTCTTGCTCTTCTACGAGTTCTCCGACGAAGCTTCTTGCTCTTCCTCACATCTCAGCTTCAAATCCCGACGGCTTCAGATCTCGATCCCGACGGTTTCAGATCTTGGGTTCTTCTTCCTAGCTTTTCTCCGATGAAGCTCTGTCCGTCCACCACATGTCACAGCTCCGACCGGCCACCTCATCGCCGCCAGCAGCTTCCGCCTCAGCAGCAAAACAGCTGCAGCCGCTAACGAAGTGTTTGGTCTTGATTTGGTTTGATTCAATGCATCTATATTATCTTGATCAGTGAGGATTTGATTTGGTTCGACACTGTGTACTCCGTTGTTCCGGCGTTCTCCGTCGGGATTTTCAGATTTGGTCAACATGTCAACAGCCAACTAATGGTCAACATCTACGGTCAATAGCTACCAGTCAACTGATCAACTGGTCAATTGGTCAACGCCGCTTCTTTCTTCTCCGAATATGAGTTTTCCTTCACCGGACGTTAAATCGGTTGTCACGACGACTCTTTCTGTCGTCAAGGATTATCTTGTTTGACTTGCACAAATAGAATCGTTCCTATTATCATATGGTTTCATCAGTTTTGTGGAGGGATCCATTGTCTCTCCTCCTATGCACCTTCTCCTGACAGCTTCTGCATCGGTTCTCAATCCGAAATATTTTCAATGGCAACGGCTTGGTCATATGGTCAGATCTTGGATTTTTGTCACTCTTTCACGAGATATTTTGGTGGAGGTATTACATCTCCAACTTGCTTGTGAGATTTGGGATTGTCTCCATCAACGTTTCATGTCGGTATGTATGACAAGGTCGATGGAATTGAAGCACAAGTTGATATCACTTCGTAAGCTTCTTCTGTTTCTATGGAGAAATATCTTCGCGACATCAAAATCCTTACGGATACATTGGCTGCAATCAATTCTCCCGTTTCAAACGCAGATTTGATCGAGCACACTTTGATGGGTCTTGGTATCGAATTTGAATCGTTAATTATGGTGATTATGAACACTCCGGGTTTTCCCTCATTGGATGACGTTCGCTCCAAACTTCTTCTTCACGAGCAGCGATTGAAATTTCTCAAATCTGTCGATCTTCTGCAGTACCAGCATTTTACGGTTGTCCCTCGCTCATCAGGAGGTCGTAGTAAATTCAAGGGTGGCCGTTGGGATGGTCATCTTTCTCAGCCAGCATCCGAACACGGATTGTTTTCGGACTGTTCAGGTATGACATCTTGCTCTTCTCCTGTTTCTTCGATGTCTACTGTTGCTTTTCTATTTTGTTCTATTAATCCGGTTGGTTCACGTGTATTACCCTTAGTCGGTTTGTCGCATAATATTGTTATGTGTCAAATCTGTTACCACACTGATTATCCTGTTTTTAGTTGTTCTTCTCGGTATGCACCCCAGTCTGTCCAGGCCTTTGCTACTGGGCTTATAGGTAAATCAAATGAGTCTGTATGGTACCCGGATTTGGGTGCATCATCCCACATGACCAACACAGATTGTAATTTATTTTCTAAATCTACTTATAATGGTCGATCTCATGTCTTGGTTGCAAATGGTTCTAAGGTTCTTATTATTCATGTTGGCACTCTCGTCTGTCTACCTTGTCCAAACTACTTACCTTTTCTAATGTTTTACATGTCCCCACATTGCAATCTAATCTATTATCAGTTCAGCATTTTTGTGAAGATAATGATTGTACTGTTAGTTTCACTAAAGATGCTGTTTCTATAACGGATATTTTAACGGGTCGAACACTGCTTCAGGGTTCCAGTAAAATTCGCGTATACCCCCTCTCCATTCCCACTGCCTCTTCTCCTCCTGTTTCGTGTATACCTTCGTCTGTTGCTCTTGTTGTGTCCGTTGCTCCTGGTTTGACGTGGCATGGCAAACTCGGTCACTGTGGCTCATATACTCTTCGTAGACTTCGGAGTTATAAACATGTTGCCTTTTTTATACATTTGACCATAATTGTATCTCTTGTCACTTGGGCAAATCTCAACGTTTACTGTTTGAATCTGTTTTACATACGAAAACCTCTCATTTGTTCTTAATTCATTCTGATACTTGGCAGTCTCCAGTTCTATCCAATCTTGGTTTTCGATACTATATTTCATTTGTGGATGATTTTACTCGATTTGTGTGGATTTATCCAATGAAACAAAAATCAGAATTTTATTCCCTTTTTAAACTTTAAAAAGATAATTGAAAATCTTTTTGACAGTAAAATTAAAATATTTCAAAGTGATGGTGGTGGTGAATTTGATAACACCCCGGCTAAACAATATTTTTTGGAGCATGGTATTTTATTTCAAAAATCTTGTCCGGACACCCTATAGCAAAATGGTGTGACTGAGCGTAAAAATCGTCATATCATTGAAATGACGCGTGTTTTTCTTATTCAGGCTCGCCTTCCATCCCATTTTTGGGTGGACGAGGCCTACCCCGTCACATACATAATCAATCGTCTCCCCACTGCTCTTTTGAAAAATATCTCCCCCTATGAAATGTTTTTTGGTCATCGTCTTGATTACACCTTTTTGCGTGTGTTTGGGTCTCGATATTTTTCAAATTTCTTCGCTTCTTCCTCCAGCAGTTATCTCTCCGTTCGGTTGAATGCGTCTTCATTGGCTATGCCCCCGGTTATAAAGGTTAGCGTTGTCTCGATCCTAAAACCGATCGAGTTCACATTAGTTTGCATGTCCGTTTTCATTAAGACACGTTTCCTTACATGGAACTCCTTCCTTCCCCCCTCCCGATTCGTTTTTGTCTCCTGATCAGCCCATTAGCCCAAACCCGTCCCCAACCACCTTACCGTCCCCGGTCGTTTCTGTCGACCATATGGATGCCTCTATCCCAATTATGTCCACTCCAGGTGCTCCCTCGGTTTCTACGTCTTCTCCACTGTCCACTTCTGATCCTCTCCAGTCGTTGGCCCTCCTCCACCTCCCTCTACTCTCGCATCCCTGGCTTGTCCTATTCTAGTTCCCCATATTCCTTTACCGGTCTCGGTTCATCCAATGCAAACGAGGTTGAAATCCGGTATTTCTAAACCCCGTACCAATTTGTCCCTTAACATCACCAGCCCCGTTATGGAGCCCTCTTCCTACTCAAAAGCATCCAAAGATCCATCTTGGCGACAAACTATGACAGATGAGTTTAATGCCCTAATGGATAATCATACTTGGACCTTGGTTCCCCATCCTGTTACCAAGAATGTGGTTGGTTGTCGGGGGATTTATAAAATAAAGTATCATTCTTATTGTTTTGTGGAACACTACAAAGCTCGTTTGGTCGCCTTAGGTAACCATCTGCCCGAAGGTCTGGACTTTCAGGAGACATTCTGTTATGTTGTTAAACCTACTATTGTGCGAAGGTCGGCTTCCACACTCTCAAAACGACCGGCTCACCTCTTGCTTCTCGGCCTTCCTTGTCCTCCACCGATGGTGTTTTACTATCTGATCCAACCGAGTTTCGTAGTCTTGTGGGGGTATTACAGTATTTATCTATGACTCGGCCTGATATAGCATATGCCGTACATTTGGTCTCTCAATTTATGCAGATACCGCGTACTCTTCACCTTCTTGTTGTTCAGCGTATTTACACATATTTGCAGGGTACTTCATCCTTTGGTATCTCCCTTCCACCCTCGGATTAGGCTGGTTGTCCGGATAGTGCACGTTCCACTACTGGTTTCGCGATTTACTTGGGTTCTAATTTGATATCTTAGCAAGCCAAGAAGCAGTCCACCGTCTCTAAATCCTCCACATAGGCCGAATACGGGGCGGCTGCGTATACGGTTGTTGATACACTTTGGATCCGTTCCTTATTAACCGAGCTTGGCTTTCCTCTTGTAAAGCCCGTTCGGTTATTCTGTGATAATGTTTCGGTTTCGTATCTTGCCCTGAATCCGATACTTCATGCACGCAGTAAACATGTGGCTGTTGATTATCATTTCGTTCGGGAGCGGGTGTCTCATGGAGACTTGGTCGTTCGCTACGTTCCCACTCATCTTCAGTTAGCCGACATCTTTACTAAGGCTTTATTCTCGGATAGGTTTGAGTTTCTTCATTTCAATTTGGGCGTTGATCTCCCCGCTCAAATTGAGAGGGGTAATAGGATATTCTGTATTCTATATTATGTATTATGTATTCTGTATTCTGTAGTGAATATATATATGATAGAATGGTATTCAAGGATACCAAGTCTTCTTTACATAGATACATTGAAGAAAAAAGTGAGAGTAATTTGCCTAGCAATATCTCTCGATGGACCTTTTCTCACTGGCGACAAACCAAATAATGAATACTATTCAGGGATAAATTGAGTGCATGAAGATACCATATCCGTTTTTGTCATGCCATGAAGCTGATGTGTGTCCATATCACAATCAAGATCATTGGAGCCCCCATAACCACTCGTGCTTTCAATTTCTTAAATGAATAATCCGCATAAGATATTTCAATCTTATAACAAATAAATCCTTAGGTGGTACACTTCAGATGTAGAACGAGTAAATTTTTGGATACTTGAGATATGTATATCATGCCCTTTTCTTTCTCCAACAAGTAAAAGGAAAAAATACAAATTATCACCCAGGTGAAATCACAATACACAATCAATGAAATCAAACAATGTTCAAATATCAACAAAACAAAAAACAAACGAGAAATATCAAATAAAATTCCAACTTGTATTATCACAATACACATACCCGATCAGATTCCCTGCTCATCGTCGCTGGATCCAGTGCCATGTTAGCCGCCTCATCATTGTTTCCATCCTGCTTCGTTTTCATCCTGTTCTTCTGTAATATCTTGAAAAAGGTTAGAAAAAAAAAATTAATCTAAGTGTGGAATCCTTCTCATTTCACACTCCACCTACCACCTCCACCATCACCATGACCTGTCTCGCACCAACCCTCACAGACGCCTGGTCATGTTCTCCACATACCTTATCAATGCATTTGTCACTCCATCGATGGATCGATCGGTCGCTGCTCGCATTCCTTTGTCCACTCACTGGTCCTCATCAAGCCGAATCAAGGGTTTGTGATTTGTCCCCTCAATGTTCTGATCTTCCATGCTTCATTTCGTGAGGAGAACGAACAGATCACGAGGTCATTGTCGTCGTCGAAGCGAGGAGCGATTCGGCGTGAGTCACGATCACGACCTCTCGAGTGATGACGTCGCGAAGAGGCATCGACCAGACCCTAGCCCGATCTTGCCCGACCTCCCTGGAGTTGTTACTCTCAGGTCTTGCTTGGTTCCTTTGCTGTTCTTCTTCCTCTTTATGTTGCTTTCATCACTGGAGCTCTGTTCTTGTCGATTAATTGGCAAGCTAACTTTTACACTTTTCTTCTCCTGTGTTGATGACTGCTTGTTCTCAGATTGGGATTTTCTTTTGTTCTGTACCAATAGTGAAAGATCCTGGTGTTGAGCATGCCTACACTAGTTCTTTGAATGTTCATTCACTCTGATTACTGATCGATAGTGTAAATGAGTACTAGCTGTGGTCAAATTACCTTATTGTGTTCACTTGAAGTCTTGACTCCAGCTTCATAAACAAGCTTCAATGTGCCTGGGAGTAAACTTCAGTTTGAGGCATCATTACTTTGCTTGAATTCTCTACTAGTTTTAATGCTCTTGCTACAAACGTCTCTTGAATGGCTCCCTGTATTTTTCAAAGAGTTCAAGCTCGTTCAATGCTCTGTTGTACAGTCAATAGAGTTCTCTGATGCAAATCTGGAAATTCTCACTTGTGTATGCCATGATGACTTGAAGTTAAATGTAGCTGAGGTTCCTAACTTGATGGAACTAAACTACTCTGTCCAAGAATTGAGAGTTAGTGATGCCTTCTCTGTGCTTTCTTGAGATCTTCCCAAGCTGTTGCAACTGTGTTTTTATTCACCTTTGCTGTTTGGGTTAGATGGGCACTGGTACACTTTAGGGTATCATGTTCTATTACAGTTTTAGGGATGTTCTTTGACGGTGATACAGGCTTCGATCTCTCAAGTATATGTGTCATTCTTGTAAACTTTCCATGTCTTAAGAGTCTCATTTTATCGTAGGTACGAAAATTACAAAGGAGCATGATTAATCTGTGGTTGTTTGAAGAATTTCCGGATTCTTATAAAATGAGGAGGTAACATACATCGTTACCTTAAATGAAATATTTGAATGTGCGTGACTTGATTTGCGTGACATGTTTGATCACGTAATTACATGTTAAATAAAAGAATAAAATCCTGATATACTGGATTGTCTTGTATGTGAATTGCATGCCTAGAAAGGTAACGATGTAACTTGTAGAATATTATAGTTTATAATAAAATTCGTGAATTCCGTGATATTTTGTGCTGATTGATTATTATTTTGTAATGAACTATTAATACTGAAAACTTAAGAAAACGTTACAAAAATATAATATCTATGAAACACCATGATAATCACCTGTTATACATGGATTAATTTCATATTATATGCCTGAAATCTTGAAATACGAACACCATGGTAATCACCTGTTATACATGGATTAATATGATTAACATCATATTTTATGCCTCAAATCTTGAATTACGAATATCATGGTAATCACCTGTTATACATGGATTAATATGATTAATTTCATATTATATGCCTGAAATCTTGAAATACGAACACCATGGTAATCACCTGTTATAAATGGATTAATATGATTAATTTCATATTAGATGTCTGAAATCTTGAAATACGAACTCCATGATAATCACCTGTTATACATGGATTAATATGATTAATTTCATATTATATGCCTGAAATCTTGAATTATGAATGCCATGATAATTACCTGTTATACATGGATTAATATGATTCATTTAATATTATATACCTGAAGACTTGAAATATAAACGTCATGGTAATCGCTTGTTATACATGGATTAATATGATTCATTTCATATTATATGTCTGAAATCTTGAATTTAAGAATACCATGGTTATTCTCTGCTATACATTGATTAATACGATTAATCTCATGATACATGTCTGAAAATCTTGAAATATGAATGCTGTGACAGTCACCTGCTAAAAATGAAAATTAATGTAATTAATTTCATAAGTACATGCTTAAAAGTCCTGAGAATCCGGAAATCCTGCATACAGGAAAATGCTTAAGAATCCTGAATATCCTGAACATGAAGAAATTCTTATTAATGACAATAAATGAGAGAGTTACGGATCCAGAACCAGTCAGGGAGGGTGTGTGATAATACCCTTCGCGTGCACGCAGTGACATCTATTGATTGTCGTAATTGGTTATAATTAACCATTCAGAGTCTTCTGCAGAGACAATCATGTTTGTTTAATTGTTATTAGTACGGCCGTACTAGTAACATATTAAATTCCTGCTGTAATTCCTCTCATGTCAACAATCTATAAAAACCACGAGAATCAATGCTACTTGACATAAAATACATGAAGAGCATGTCATTAACTTGTGAAAGTGATAATAATCAATATGACATGACAGAGCATGTCATTAACCTGTAAAAATGACAAGAATCAATATGACATGACAGAACATGTCATTAAACTGTTAAAGTCATGAGAATCAACTTGACTTGACATGAGATACATATAGAGCCTTTAAGGCTAGTGATAATGAAACAGGGATTAACCTGTTTGACTTGAATTATTATTATCCTGTACGTATTTATACGTTCCTGCTTGATATATGGTTGTTCAATGTTGCTTGCATTACATCCTGTTTGTGCATGGGAAACGCATGATATAAGAAGCATACCGGACTCCTGGAATGGATGTGTATTCTGTGTTACTGGGCTTTCGAGCTCACCGTTACATGTTCGTTTCAGGTAATAAAAAGTCGTGGAAAGGATCATAACATAACGATGATGATTAGATTCGGCTTTCTGTAATGTTTCGCTAATATTTCCAGACGTAAGATTTTTATGTAATGTACTACTTGTAAGTTGGATATTTCTTGTTAGTGTCCTATGTTTCTGATCCTTAAACCCCCGGTAATCTTGTCGTCTTGCTTCAAAGGGACTTTGGAGCGACGGTAACGCCACGTGCTTGATAGTTATTGGACCGAAAATCTTGGGGCGTTACATCTTCATTGTTCGCTACATCAAATTTGATCTCCCAGCTATCAGGTTCGTCAAATCTGTATCGATCCTTTTTCTTGATTTCATTCTTTGCAGTTGTCGATTCATTCTGTTCTCGCAGCTATCGAGTTTGCCGGATCTGGTCTCGATCCTTTGCTCTTCAATTCATTGTTTGTAGTTCTTGATTCAATGTTTCGTTTTGGTTATATTGTTTATTTGCGGTTGTTGTTGATCCAATGTTTCAGTTTTATGTGCTGTTTTGGCCTTTTGTTTGAAAAGGTGCCCTTCGCAAACGAGCTGGTACCATTGCAGGTGTTGAGAATTTTGTCACAGATTTCTAAAAGTAATTTGGGACGATTAAGAAACTGAAGATAGCTCAGAATAGAAAGGTTTTGGTCATGGTTTCATTGAATTTGAGTATCCTGAGATTTGTACTAATTAGTAGAGAATAGAATTGAGCTTAGATAAATTAGCTGTCCGATATTATGCTTGGTTTTCTCATACAAGTTTCTGTGGTTCTATAACTGATTTTGCAAGGCAGAGCTGGATTCGAATGTCTATAGAAGTATGAAACACGATGCGATAGATAAGAAAACATGGCACTCTAGCTTTTAAAATGAGAGTGGTGAAAGGAAGACAAAAACAGGTCATATGCATTTATTTGTTTGTCGGGTCTTGCTCGTTTAAGATGTTTACTGTGCATAAGTTTAAATACCCAAGTTCATTTTCTTTGATTATAAACTATTGTTATAATTTGTTGGAAGAATCTGGGTGTTTGATAACATAACTTTTAAGTTATTATAGTTAAGTGAGATCCATTATGCAGCAAATGGTGTTTGGTTCTTTTGGATGACAACGATGGAGAGTGGAACTTTTCATACCTATCTATATTTTTTAATTAATAAAACAAAAGAAGACGTAGGAAGATGCCGGCATGGAATTCTAATAATCTAATTAGAAAAAATCTCAGATCTAATACTACCCACTTAGATTAAAGATCACCAACTTTGCTAGTTAGCACATGGCTGGAATTCTTATCATGCCTTTTGATTGCCATATTGTCATATTTTTTTTCTCTGTTTTTCTATTTCCTTGGTTGGATAATGAACCAGCTTCTGTTTTCTCATTGTGGTTCAATGTTAGGATGGATGCAAAATATGCTGGGTCTAAACAGCTCGAGGAATAACATTGTAGTGATTCTATAAACACTTCGCAGAAGCAGAATGATTCTAGCTTAGCTCCTATCATTGTCCTTGCCCTTCCAGGTATTTTTTTCATTGACATAGACACTATTTTTGGTCTCACAGTTGTGATCTCATAGTTCTGGTACTACAGCACTTGTAAGAATGGACAACAAGGCACAACCAATCGTTGCAAATGAACATGTGAAAGAAGGTAATGCGAAAAGCCAAGGAAATTGGCAAAAGATTGAATTTAAAGTGAATGGAATTATACATTCTAATCGCACACCAGGTACTCACATGACCCTTCATTATAGGTACATTCTAAAATATGACCCTTTCATATTTATACACCAGGTATAAATTTAAAGATTTATATATTCTAAAAAAATCTTTTTCCTAAAATTCATTCCTTTCATTTTTAGATGAAATCATACTCACATGACCCTTCATTATAGGTACTCAAAGACCAAAGAGGAAACCTTTATCACAAAAACAGAGGGATGATTATAATGAGCACAGATGCAAAACGATTATTGGCAACCAGCACTAGAGTAGTAACTGCAAATAAAGGTAAGTTGGAAAAAAAATCCCAAATGGTGAACCTTCTAATTTTAATTTTATTTTTTCAATCACCTCGAGACACAACTGGTTATTTTGTATGGACATATATTTTGAACATAGACCAGAGGTCAAGGTCAAGAAACATACAAAACTTATGATTCTCATAAAACTAACTTTCTCTAATTGTTTAATTTTGTTTATACAGAAACAATGACTGTTGAAGATGATGCCTTTATTTCTGCTGTGGACATTGATGCGCAGTCCACCTCTTGAATGGACATGAGAATACAGGTCAATTCTAAATCCCTTGAAAAAAAATAACTGTGTTCACTTTCATTTGTTTTGAAAAATATAGTATGAGGAAACACAATAGTATTTGAGAATGTTTACTTTTACTGTGGGCAATTGTTGCTTTTTTCTTTGATGTTATACACTCATATTACTCTAAAGTCGCAACTGCATATAGTTCTGATAAACCTAACTACATTCTAATTTTTTAAATTTAATGACAGAAACAATATTCGTTGAAGATGATGCCCTCTATTTCTGCTATGGACATTGAAATGCAGGCAACCGCCTCGATTGAGCATGAGAATACAGGTTATTATAAAACCCTTGAAAACTATTATGTTGTACATTTTCATTCTATATTATTAGAAATTTTTTCTTTTATCATGTGTATTTTTGCGTTTTACTTTGGAGTTATACACTCATATGACACTATATAAGTAGGTCTCCGTACACGCAAGAGGAAACATTTGACTCAAGATCAAAAAAATAATTATAATGAACGTAGACGAGCAAAAAGATCAATGGCTTTAAGAGCCATTGTTGCAAGTGCACATGAAGGTACGTGGTACAAAATAAAACTTATTAGAACGCAAACACACAATGTGCTACATCATATGTCTATCTTTTTGACCTTTTATGTCTACATATAGAACCGGCCGTCTCTGAAGATTTTAATAATAATCTTCGAAGGAAGACAGGCTAAATCTTTTTGATGCTTTTATCACTAAATATATTACCTTATATGAATTTGCTTACTTATATTGTTGAGATCGCCTATTGATTTTATTTTCACAGAGAAAGTAGAAGCTGCATTAGACATAGGCATTCCTTCAGTTGAATGCCCTTTTTGCAAGGCTTTGCTTTGACCGATGGAGAACTCCTCGATATGTTGTGGTAAAGGAAAAATCACTTTGCCCTTATTACACCCTCCCCCTAGAAAATTAGCAGAATTACTAGACGATAGCAGAAAGAACGGTTCCGATTTTAGGAAAACGATACGAGCATATAATGCGATGTTCGCTTTCAATTCTATGGGAGGAAAAATAGACGAAACGGTTGATAATGGTAAAGGCCCTTATGTTTTCCGCCTAAGTGGGAGAACTTATCATAGTCTTGGCTCCCTTGTCTCGTCAGATGGCAAGTCAGCAAAGTTTTCCCAGTTTTATATTTATGATGGCGAGTATGAGGTGCATCAAAGACTTTCCTCTTTTCCCAGGGATAAAGACACTGATGAAAATATTGTTCGAACCTTCATCGACATGTTGAATCGTGAAAAGGAGTTGGTTACAGTATTTAAGACGGTACAACAATGTTTCAAAGAAAGTGATTAGTCTCCTGTCAGTTTGCGATTACTTGAGAGTAGCACCTCGGACGGAAGAGAGACTAACATCCCTGTCAACGCGTATAAGATAGCAGCGGGTGATGAAATAGACAAATCTAGTGATATCGTTGTAGAATACAAGGATCATCAATTGCAACGGATCGATGTCTTACACCCTAGCTATATGGCGTTGCAATACCCTATCCTTTTCCCATACGGGGAAGATGGATTTAGGCCAGGAGTGCTTCATAGAAATGTCATATCGACATCTTTTGTCAAACGTGATATAGACACAATGCGACAATATTATACCTTTAGGTTGCAAGATCGGGAAAATGAGGGCCACACTCTTTTGAAAAGGGGATCTAAGATGTCTGCTGCAGTTTATCATAGATGCGTGGATCTGCATTGAGCATGGCAGGTTGAATTGGATTCAGAAAAATCAAAACCGTATTGAGTCAGAGCTCTACAACAATATGGTTGATACGTTTTCTAAAGGGGACACATGCACTCGCAATTTAGGGAAGCTTGTGGTCCTTCCTGATTTCTTCATAACCTTCACATGCAACCTGAATTGGCCAGAGGTTTTTCGGTGTTCGGAATGATTCCCGGGTCAGATTCTTAGTTTCACGTGTGTTCAAGATAAAGCTTGACCTCTTGATGAATGATTTGATGAACAACAACATCCTTGGCAAAGTTATTGCAGGTTAATCTTTCATTACAATCACTTAACCTTCCTCATTTAATCAAACACACTTGGAATAAGATTAGCTTAATTTTTGAAAATATCTTCATTATGTTTAGATGTCAATGATGTCATGGATGAACTGATATGTTTTTTCTACCACGTGTGATAGCTGTATACACCATAGAGTTTCAGAAGAGAGGTCTACCGACATGCTCACATTGTAATCTGGATAGCAGAAGAAGGCAAAAAAATAACTCCTATTGATGTCGAATCCGTAATAAGCGCAGAAGTACCAGATCTAGCCACAGACCCTATTGCTTATGCTGCGATGGCACAATTCATGGTTCATGTATGAGAGACGGCAAATGAAGCAAATACTTTCCCAAGGAGAGACAATGGTTGAACGGTTGAAAAGGGTTCCATCAAGCTAGACAGCTGGTTAAACATCTTTTTGTTTATTTTGTTTTTTAGAATGACCATATGTTTTTGTTGGATTTCATATTTTATTTTATTGAACTCCTATTGCAGATATGTGGTTCCCTACAATCGTATAAAAAAAAATATGCTCGTGAAATATAATGCTTATTTGAACATGGAGTGGTGCAACAGGGCATTGACTATCAAGTATTTGTTCAAGTACATAAACAAAGGCGTAGACATGGCTACTGTTGTCATAAATAAATCTGATTCCGAAAATAATGAAGGAATTGTAAGTTCGCCTATTGCACAAGATGAAATCGCGAGATATTGAATGCAGATATTATTGAGGATATGTGTAAGCAGGTTTATCCACATCAACCGTGAAAAAACAGAAAGAGTAGAATATATATATGAAGAACCCATAACCCATTGGGCTCGATTCATATATGTATTCTACTCAGGCACAGTTAGGGACGTGGTTTTCTTCCAAGCTCATGAGTTATGGGTTCTTTGAGCATCATAGGCTTGTTAGAGGATATATTTCAGCATCAATGATAGGGTTGATCCTTTTGGAACTATATTCCAACAATGGTTCATCTGAATCAGACTGATGAGTATGCTAGATCGGTAACATATGACGAGATTCCGGAATCTTATTGGTGGACGAAGAGGAAAAAGAAGCATGATGTGGTAGATATATTGTATTATGCCCAGCCAGCTTCAGGTGAAAAAGTTTACCTTCGCATGCTTCTAAATACAGTCGAAGGTGCCACGCTCCTATGAGGAACTGAGAACTGTTGAATTGACCGTTGATGCTACATTCAAATAACCATGTTTCTACGGAGGACTTTTAGAGAGTGACAATGAGTGGCATGAAGCATTGAATCAGGCTGCATTATCCCAGAGTGGCGAATAGCTGCGCAAACTTTTTATAACATTACTGCTCTTTTGCGAGGTGGGAGATCCGTTAAATCTGTTTGGTGCTCATTGGAGGGATCTTATAGATGACATCCAATACCATCAAAGAAAATTGATGTCAATGCCTGAACTGCATATCAACGACCAACGAAAGAAGGAACTCGGAATATTTGAGATCGACATACTTCTACGTAAGCACGGTAAATCGATCAAGGATTTTCCAACCTTGCCCACGGTTGATGCAGGTCTTTCATCGCAACATACTAATAGACCGTTGTATGAAGAAATGTCCTATGACCGTGATCAGTTAAGGTTACAACAACAGAAACTGGCACCGCAGTTGAATCAAGGGAAAAGAAAGATCTACGATCGCATAGTTCAGGCCGTCGAGAAGAAAACAGGGAGGAACTGGAAAAACTTTTCTTTGGCGAATTTTGCTTTCAAGATTTCGATCAGAACGGAGAGTAGCACTGGCTGTGGCATCGACCGGAATCCCATCGTTGCTAATGAGTGGTGGCCGCACAGCTCATTCTAGGTTTAAGATGCCCGTCAAACTAAAAAAGAATACAACTTGTGAGATTGGACGCGGAACAATGCTCGCAGAGCTAATTTGTAAAACGGAACTGGTTGTTTGGGACGAGGCCCCGATGAATCATCGTCTCGCTTTTGAAGCAGTAGATAGAACATTTCGTGATATCCTGAGCGCTCAGGATCCCAGTGCAAAGCAAAGGTTGTTCGGCGGCATACCTTTCTTGCTAGGAGAAGATTTCAGACAAATATTGCCCGTGGTTCAAAAAGGTAGCAGAGCAGAGATCATTATGGGTTCCGTAAGCAAATAAAAATTGTGGGATGACTGTCAAATATTCAGACTACAAACAAACATGAGAGTCGATAAAGATATCCCCCTATAACGAGCTGAGACAGAACAATAGACTTCAAAGAGTGGATACTATGTATAGGCGACGGATATACCCCGAAAATGGATAATGCAAGTGGTAGAGAATGCAAATGGGTACAGATACCAGATGAATTTTTGACAGAAACAGATGACAACGGTGATGAATCGATTGTCCAACAGATCTATCCGGACCTCTTACATAGATACGAAGACCAAAACTACCTGCAAGAGCGCTGCATCCTATCACCATTGAACGAGAACGTGCAGAAGATCAACGACTTCATCCTACAGATGCTACCCGACGAGTCTAAAATCTACAAAAGTTCAGACTCAATATTTAGAACGTCAAAATTTTTCGAAGAGCAACAATTGTTATATCCTTCAGATTTTTTGAACTCTTTGAAGTTCAATGGATTCCCCAACCATGAAATAGCATTGAAAATGGACTGTCCAATAATGTTGCTTAGAAACCTTGATCAGAGCAAAGGGTTGTGTAATGGAACAAGGCTGGTAGTGACACAGCGGGTTATCAAGGCAAAAATAATCACCGGCGGCAAGACTGGAAAAAAGGTATTAGTTCCGAGAATTATAATGACTCCCAACGATGAAAGCTTGCCTTTTATATTGAGAAGACGTCAATTCCCAGTGGCACCGTGCTTCGCCATGACTGTAAACAAGAGCCAAGGACAAACATTAACATACGCAGGGCTGTATCTTCAAGAGCCAGTTTTTTTTGTCACGGACAGCTTTATGTTGCAGTATCTAGGGTCACATCTCCCAAGGGTCTAAAGACCATCGTCAATAACAAGGATAACAGATATGAAAAATGTAGCAAGAATGTCGTGTACGATGGAGTTTTCAACGACTTACACTCAGGCAGAAGATCCACATTCATTAGTGACGGTTAATCTTTTGTTCTAACCACTCATTGATTCCTTTGGTTATTCAAGCACTTATAATTCAAATTATACGTACATCGTCATTATTAATTTACCGGTTGTTTCTCTACACTTATCATTCACAGGTTTCAATCTTAAACAAGTCTTTCAGAAGCCGTCATGAAGATTATAGAACCGTAAGTTTCACTGTTATTTTTTCGGTTGATTTGTGTGTTTCACTTTGTGTCAGTTTCTGCGATTGTCACTGAATTACTGACTCTTTGGTTAATATAAGTGGAATACCTTTCAGGTCACTAAGGATATTTTGAATTACCTGTTCCTGTTTATCATTGAGCTGAAGCGGCTGTTGAGCAAATTGTGTTTGAAGTGCCTTAAATCTAAGACTCAAAAGGTAGTAAATCACTTGGGCTTATTATTTTCGTCAATTCCCATGTGATCCGTGTTCTATTGTTTTTCCTAATTGGAATGCAGCAGCAGGCATGTAGTATCAATGACAAAACTCTATGTTCAGAGCGCAACGAACATAAATAACCGTGAAGCAAATCATTCTGCCCTTTCTATTTCCAGCGACGGCAAATGTTTAATTTTAACTACTTTTTCAATTATTGACATAAAAATTGTTTGATGATGTGGTAAATCCGTCGGACGCTGCCATAAAGATCAGAATTGGGTACGATTAGTGATTGGTTGGTACATTCTTACGGATAGATGTAGATCCCATAGAGTGATTGGGTTGTGATACATTGATAACGTGCAATCTAAGAAATTTGTTTTGTAATGAGAAGGTGCACACTTTGTCGTGCTTATTCAAGAGCCAAACCAGAAGATGATCGGGTTAATAGAGGCGTGATTCAAGACTTGGTCATTTTCTTTCCGTACTGTGAGGCACACATGATTTGAGCTTTGAACTCCTTAACCAGAGTTTACATGCAGCGCAAGAGGAGTTCCCGTAAAAGAGTATCACATTCAACACTATCTTTGTTGAGGAAGCAGCTACAAGAAGGAAACTTGCTCTCCCTTTTGGGGGGCTATTCTTTTGTTACGACTTCGACAAATGCAGCCCCCGATCCAATGTTATCATCATTTATATTGCCTATGGCTGAATAACAGTCAGTATCAGTCTTCATCTGATGCAACTCCTTCCCAGACAGGAAGCTGTTGGGTTTTTTGTTTTTTGGGCTCACTTTCTATGTCAAGGAAGGCCCAAAAGCTTGAAGCCCACAGTCCACTTGTGAAGACGGTTACTTCTGCATGAAGCAAATTCAGGAGTATATATGGTCAAATACGTATTGCAGTCATAGAAGAACGCAAGGTAGAATACGAAGTCAATTTCTCTCCTCATAAACAAAAAAAATAAACAAAAAAAAACTGCGACCATAAAATAGTGTTTGCGGATTCGTTCACCGTTGGATCGGGTTGAAATTTTGTTGCAGATTCTGAACATCCAGTTCTTCATTCTGAACGGTTAGATCTGCAAGACGAGATCTGAGATATGAGTTATTGGCTCCAGTTTTTTGAGGTTGTGTATCTCCTTATTTTTCTATTTGCAAACCTTGTTTCCAGACAGAATCCGGCATCACTCAAATCGTATTCCACCGCAAGACAAAACGTGCCAGCGAAAAAGAGGAACGACAACGGTTCAAAAAACAAGCACGAGGCCAAGACAAAAGAAATGATACAGAATAAAGAAGGAACAATCATCGACGAAACGAAACACCAGTTAGTTTAATTGTTTAGGATGATGAGACAAATGTTTTTTTAGGTAGAAAATCATACAGATATCTTTATATTCTTTGGATTATATGTTTCATTACCTCTAACAATAAATTAAATTAATAAAATTTTACTTCAAATATGACATCTTATGGTTGTCAAAAAAGTAAAACATTAAAAATAAGGAAAAGGTATTGTGAATTAAAAATGAAAACATATAATGAAAATTTCATTAATTCTTAACTAGAATTAATCTCATAAGAATAATATAAAAAAAACCAATTAGTATAACAAAATTATACTATTTATCTCTAGTTTTTTGAGTTGGTCATTGCTATTTTTTTAACTTGGCATTGGACTTGCTGTCGATGGCAAAATTGCAATTCACATGGGTAGTTGATGGTCCAAAACATGAACGTGGTTTTTCCTGTTGTGCCCACCCTTTATTCTTTACAGTCTCTTTTGCTTTTTCTTGAATAGAAATTGGATTAAAGTTATGTCATAAAAACCATTTTTAAGTTCTAACTTTAGCAACGGAGTACGGACCGACTAGTTCATGCGAGCATAGGGGCAAGAACAGTAGGATCCCGACGATCCATTAGCACAGTAGTCATATAAGAAGTTTAATCTCTTGTTAACGCAAACCGAGTGATCTGACCATAGCCAATGCACAGCTACAAAGAAGAGAGAACTCAGTAAAGCACAATCTATGACAAATTCAACTTCAAAATATCCCAAATTTTCAATCGACGACAACTTTCATTTATAATACTGATGACGACTAAGAGACTCCACTTCGCACTAGCTTCACGAAAGAACAGAAAGGTAGCAATTCATACGACTGTTTTACTAGCACATTATAGGACTCACGATAAAGAACGCGAACTAGCCCATGGCATACTTCTGGGTCCAGTTCCTAGCAGTTGTCTCATACTTGGCCCTGTCAGTCTTGTACATATGAGCGATTTCCGGCACCAGGGGGTCATCAGGGTTAGGATCTGTCAAGAGGGAACAGATAGAGAGCAAAACCTGAACACAGAACAAAGATTTGTCACTCTTCGAGATAAAACATGTAACCACAGCCGAAAAGTACTTGGACAGATAACAAGATTCAGCATGACGATATAGATGCAATTCCAAAGACACTAGAACCCAGAAGCACTGATATTAACAAATCCTTCGAATGATCGAATGAAAAATCCTACACCGAGATGCTGTTCCCACATGCCACAATCATAATATGATCAGAGTATTCGCTATTTTTATACTGCGGTCATGTGATATACTCCAATTGATGCGAGAACAAAATGCCAAGAAATTATTCTATCCAGATCCATGAAGCACGCTAGATGCATACATCATGGTAGTGAAAGGAAGATATAAAAAGAACGTTCTTCCTGTGATGCAAAATCGTTTCTTCAAAAGCTACTAGTGTGTAGCAGGTATGTCATACATGAGTATCAAGCAAACTGGTCAAGAATGGATACTAATTGTTATGTATACTCTACGTTAAGAGAAAACGCTAAAGAATGCATCACCTTGGATATAGTCAAAGCTGGACTCCACTGCTCCTTCAATATGTCTAGGCAAATGCTGCCATTGCTGTTGATATTGGGATGGAAAACCTTTGTCTTGAATGCAACCTACAAAACCCAGCCAGAGGAAAGAGCAGCACACAAGTCAAAACCGTTCACTAGATTTTTAATAGAATCATGGTATAATAATCGTTTACATACATACAAGTGAAGATCAACTCAAGATTGTAATATTACTATTATGCACAAGATTATAACCATGATCACACACATGTTCCTAATTCCTATTAAGAGCATGGAACCGAAAGAGCTTTTAGCATGCGGATAGTACCATGTCAAGACTGAATTGAGAATGCATAAGTGAATTTCATTGTAACTTGGGATTATTCTTTGTTATTTCTCCTACTTGGATCGAATCTGTGAGTTGTGTATTCCTCAGTTGCACAGTGACTTCCAGGTTCCAACTACTAGTGTTCAGAGCCTTCCAGTAAAGGTTGGGGAATAATCAGAGGAATCAAGGCACGATAAGATCAATATTTTTTCCTTCATAATCATGACAATTAGATAGAAATTTGAGGATAACATTCTGTTATATTACCATTGTGTCTGCATCTGTTTCCGCATAACATGAACAACACCAAGAGTATATTTTCTCAATTCCCTCTTCCTCCCCTCCCCTCTCTGGATATCCTGAAGTATGTATATCAAAGGCTCGAGCATTAAAGCTGATGTGAGCCATAGTAATGGGTGTTATTCTACGTTTAGATCTACACAAAAAGTATGTCGTATTTCATGCAACAGCAAGGCCACATAGGAGAAGGCAGGATAGGCATCGTTATTTTGATAAGGCTTAAATGTAAACTGACGTGTGCATGCGAATGGGATACCTTGGGTGGTTTGAATGGATAGTCCGGAGGAAAATGGATTGTAATAAGAAACACACCACCAGCATAAGGGCTATCAGTAGGACCCATTATAGTGGCCTGCCAATGGAACATATCTTCACCAACTGGGCCTGCAGCATAAGAATAACCAGCTTAGAACTTGAATGGATAAAATGTAGCACACATAAATACAACGCGACCACAGAAGGGCAAATAAGTGCCACAACCTGGGTAAATTTTCAAAAAAAAAAAAAAAAAAAAAATGTTCGTAAAATGATGACACCACATGGTGGACATAGCTCCAGTTGTAAAACTTGGAACTAGGCAGTCCTCACTATAAAAGATAAATGCAGAAATCAACAAGCAATAGTATCATAATTGGGCCACAGGAAAGACCCAAAATTAAAAAGAGGTCCACTCAAGATAACTTATTCAACTTCCTGAAGCCCAATTGACAAACTTATTGAAAAGATTCAAACTATATATGGGCTCCTTATTGAACAAACTTAATACTTATCCTTTAAGAATTCTCTTCTTGATAAGTTGAATTCCAGAGTAACAAATTATCCTGTTCGTGTTTCAACTATATTCTTCACGTTAAGTACCACACACAGAAATAAAATGCCCACAATGAAGGCAGAAGTATCCGATGATCTTCCAATGGCCTGTGGAGCACTGACAGCTTTGTAAATTGTAATCGTTGTAGATAACAAGATAAGAGGTGCTTCACAGATGAACTTAAAGCATTTTTTCATTCAGTACAGCTCTCTGAAATTCAGTCTTCCCCTAAAGTCATAATACAGACAGAGTTCTGTTGAACAGCTTCTACGAACTAGAACACCAAAAGACTACAAAGAGACTCAGCTTGCATTTGATATCAAGTCAGATATCACAATGCTAATTAGAGTTTGAAACTGCAAATTCTCAACAACTTCGTCAATGCACCAGAAAACAACTAAGGCCCTGATAAGTATGGCTTCTCATCACTGAATTCTGTATTCGGTATAGCTATCTGATATCTAAAACAAAGATACCGTAACAGACTATACGAAACATTACTGTTTTCCTCATACCCGACACACAATTTTCCAAAAATCGTTTCCCTCATCGCAGTGATTTTTATTTTTTCACTAATGTTTTCTCCCTTTTCTCACAATAATTTGTTACTCGACAAAATATCAGAGAAGCGTTCCAACACAGAAATCCTAACAAATCCAAGCATCAACATCAACAACCCCACAAAGAAGAACCCCCAAACCACAATTACCAACACATCAACACAAACATTCAACAAATACAATCGATTACAAATCGCAGACAAAACAAATCAAGAATCGAAATCGATACCGGCGCTGCAAGAGGTGGGAGGATCCTTTTGCAGATCCTTGAGTTCCTTCAAGATCCGCTTCGACGCCATCGCTGAATCGCCGATCGAATCGATTTAGGGGCGGAGATGAGAGGAGAAGAAACCCTGTAATTTGATTCGAATGATGAAAAGGGGAAATCGATGTGGATGTTAAAAAGGCAGATATAATCAACTCGGAGACTTATTTTTTATTTTTTATTTGAGTTTTGTTTATATTTTATTTTTGTGTATAATATTTTTTTATTTTTATGTTATAGATATATATACTGCAATTTATATATTAGAGAAAAAAACATAAAAAAATTGATTTGAGGATTTTTTTTTCTTATTAATAAGTTGTTATGATTTTTTTCCTAAGAGAAGTGGATCTTTAAAAAATATTTTATATTTAATTTTGATCGTTTAATTCATAATCAAAAACTTAAAATTACTGTTAAAAAAAGACCTATAATAAATAATATAAAGATTTTTTACATGGAATTAGCTTATGGTCTTTTATTTTAAAAACGACACAAATTTTCTGTTATGTTATGTCGTTTGTCGGACCGTGTGTAGTTTTGTGTAATTATACATAATAAATTGTTATCTTTTTCTTCTCAAATAAGAGTTGTACATATGATTGTTTTTGTTAAATTTGATATTTTCTCAAAATTTAATCTCAATTATTCAACTCGTTATCAAAAAACAATAAATTATTTGATTAAAGATTCTCTTAATATAATTAAAACTAAATTGCACCATTATCCTTTAAAAAATTAAAATGCATTAAATTCTTGTTATCTAATGGTTTGTTATATGATATCTTAGTTATTGTATATGTAATAGATTTTATTTGTATCATAAGATGTTCAAGTAACTTTTTATCTTCTTTTTCTCTTTCTTTTTCTTTTGTTGTTTTCTTTTCTTTTTTTTGGTTATGTGGTTCAAAATATTTGATGATGACTAATGATTAATAGTGCATCTAAATATTTTGAACTTTTTGAGTCGACCTCAAATTGAATTTTTCATGAATTTGATTAAAAGATCATTATTTAATTGTCCATGAATTTGATTAAAAGATCAATATTTTATTAATGATAGTAAAGCTTATTGTAGAGAAGTCTGTGAAGTACAAGTTTAACAAATTATTATTTTCTGTGATATTCTTTTCAAATGAAACTATACCATTTTGGTTATATTTCCTGTATTTTGGACGACTAAAGTAAGAAATCCTCGCCTATGTTAAAACAAACGATGGGTATAGATTCTCTCGTTACAAGTAGCTGCAACAGGCCAGAAAGGAGATGACATTTCATACAAGCACATTCTGCAAAGATTACACTGAAATCACAGGAATTGAAAGCTGACAAGTATCACTTTTACAGGCTTGAGATCAGTGGCTACAAAGATCAGTGTCCAAATATATATCTCGAGTCAATGCCGGACAGTAAGCTCCGCTCGGAGATGCAGGACTCCGTTGATTAAATAGGGACTATCATCGGCCATGAACGACTTCCAGGAAAGGCTGAACAGGTTCCTGTAACCGACCGCCTTTCCCCCAGTGAATGTGTAGTTGCCCTTGTACTTGCTCACAAAATCCTCTGCCGGGTTCTGTCTAGCAGCAAACTCGTAGTCGACAGCAAAGCTGACTGAGCCCTTCTCCTGCATCCCCAGGAAAAGACCGAAGCAATGGAACGAGCTCTGTTGGTCCATGTTGCAGTGGGCAGAGAGGAAGAAGCCTTGTCCTCCGAGGTGGAATGCCTGGGAGTAAACCCTACCTGTCGGGAACAGGTTTTCGCACTCCTCCTTTTTCAAGTCCAGGTACACCACGCATTGAGGTCGTGGCTTGTCGAACTCCACCAACTTGACGGGTCTATACTTGTAGACCCGCTCCATGAACCTGCGGCCGGCAGCAGGGGACTCTTCTGCAGCTATGGCACGTTGCCTGTGTGGAGCCTCGGCCTTGAAGAAGACAGCCTCGAGGACTACCTTGGTTGCCACATCATGGTCGAATTCAGGGCAACTTAGAAACTTTTTTAGCTTCCGGCAGGTCATGTATGGGAAGCGTATGAAACGGATGAGTCTTGTCGATAAGATCTCACGGCGTTCTTCAAGTTTTGGGTACTGAGCCCTGGCCCACTTCAAGATGAAATCATACACAGCATCCTCTGATGCAACTTGAAGATCATCGGTAGAAAGCAAGGCCTCGATTATGGAAATTGGCATGGACATCAAATCATCTTGGGACCTGCAAAAGCCAAATCATAATGAAGAACTTCACAAACTAATATAAGATCAAGACAATATGTAACCAAAAAAAATAAAAAAGATTTAACGACATCATGAACTTGAAGCAACTCTAAGCAGCAGATACCATCAGGAACCACTCAGTGAACCAGCTCATACAAAGACCAACAAACCATATTTAAGCCTTCAAACCAACACTTGAAGCAGCCAACAGTCAATCTCATCATAGAAGATTAAGTGCTTCTGCACTCACCAAAATATATAATTTTGGATCTCCAGCATGAAGGATAAACAACTTAACCAGAAGTGACAAAAAATTTCTCTTGTTTAATTTTGAATGACTAAACTATTTAAAAGGTCAAACTTACTTGGTTATGTCCTTATAGCGATTGACAAGGTACTGCTTAGCTGCATCCGTCAATGGCTGAACAGTTTCTCCCATCAAGATGCTAGACGGCAGCTCTAGGTAAAGTAGTGCTGATTCTGGGGTCATGGGCATACTCCTAAGTAGCCGGCTACAGTGTCTCATACATGAAGCAACCTCAAACTTGTCAGCTGCCATCAGCACGTCGAGGACATCAGGGGCAGTGGTAGCACTCAAGGTATTTGTGTACATAAAATTCAGCAGCTCCATCAAAGCAGCTTCCTCTGTAGAAGAATAAGTGAAATAATTAACACATGTAAGATCACTCAACTGTAAAACGCATACGAACCACACACAACAATACATGCTGATTCACGACCACTTAGCCGACTCAACCTCCATGTAGGTCAAGGTTTCAAATCATAATCAGCACAAAAACAAAAAAACATTTGTAGCTAGTATGTCTGTTGAGTGCTTGCAATGTCAGTATGAATGACCTATAAAATTTGCACTTTGAAAGCATACTACAGGTGCTAGAAGGTATCCTCTCGCCACCCTTGGGAAACTAGAACTGGTCAAGATGAAGATTTGCACAAAACCATGTACAACACACTTCTACATAAGAGACACTAATGCTTCCATTTCTATACTAACAAAAGCTCCCACAGCATTTGTTAAGACGAAACCATAAAAACATCTCACTACCAGCTCTACAACTCATACCAGATTCATTTATTCTCAGTGTCACATGCCTCTGCTCCGACTCTATCATGCCATTAGAGAACAGCTACAAGAAAGTATAGAGGTGAAGAAACAAAAGTTAGATAGAGCCCCTTAGCAAACCAAAATGTACAACAATCTGAGGAAACATAGTCCTCTACCTTGTAGAAAAATGGACTTTTTGCCGCTAAAATAGGAGAGCTGATATGCAGAGCAGTAACCCTCAATGGCAGAGAACAGTCCATGCTCCAAGAAGAATCATTGCTATTGTCAGCTTCATCTCCTTCAAAAACAACAAGAGTTTATTAAAAAAAAAAATAGCAACATAATCATATAATGGGCCATAGTTTTAGCAAGGAAAACTATGATGCAGAAAAAACAACTGATGGCAATGTCAATGTGAGCGAAACTAACATCGAAAGTAGCACCAAGGATCTGACAACAGAGAACTACAAACAAGTAATAGGAAATCAGATACCTGATAAAGCTTCTTCACTCACAGCAACTGCTTCATCTTCGTCATTTTCATAGCCAAGAACATCATCGGTGTCTGGTTGATTTAAGATCTGCTCCTCAGGACACACAATGACATATGTACCTAAGACAGTTGAACAGAATAAAATGTATCAATAAACTCCTCCTCCTTTTAGTAAACACATGAAGGCTATGAAGCACATCGAATGGTTAGTAGAACAATCCCAGATCGTAAGAACACAATTTCCATCGAGAGGGAAGTGGATGGAACCAATTTAAAGGACAAACCATATGAGAAAAGACCATTCAAGATAATATTATCCAGTAAAAAAATAAAAAATATCAAGCTTCAAGGTTAAAGGAATGTTTTTGTCCTAATGAGTAGGGAATACAAGGATGAGCATCCAAAAAGGAATTCAGATCATAATCAATGAATATGAAACAAAGATGATAGTTCATCACAACAAGGACTTCAACACACCACAGTTCAACAACAAGAACAAGAAGCCTTTTATCTTACTATTTGTAACAGGCCAAATGGGGAACTAGAGACACCCCAAGACCCAATCTAGTTTTAAATCGTTGATATATCAGAATACCATGAAGAACCAAGCTACTAAATCAGGTAGACCATATACTCCAGTCGAATCCCTCATATTACCATTCTCTCTCCACAGACAACCATATCCAGCATAGAAAGAATGAACTTCAAAACAGAACCAATCATTGTTCTAAATGGCACACCTTCGGTGCCCATACAGGCCATATACCCCAAGCCTGACGCAACCTACACACGAGACGTTGAGAGGCACACCTCAACAAAACGCCTCTCATTCCAAATCACATGAAACAACATGAACACAAACACCAATTTCCCTAATTTACATGTAAATATTAGAAGTAATCACGAAGAAAAAATTAAAAATCAAACCACACCACACCACACCACAACGAATGCGACTAATAGAAAAAACACCAAATCCTCCTCAAATAACAACCTAAATCAACTAAAATTTTCATCACCTCCTCAAACATCATAGAATCAAAATCGTAATCGAATGCACAAACATCCTCATCAATCTCTGAGCTAAGAACGACGACCCCAAGTAATCCCTCCATGGGAAGCCGCAATCTTACCCTATTGCAAACAATAGAGAAACCGTTTCCTATCAACTCTGACCTAAAACACCACTATTCCTCTTCGCCTCCTCGAACATCACAGAATCAAAATCCAAAACACAAACATCCCTCATATTCCGTTGCAAACAACAGAGAGACTTTCCTATGAACTTCGACCCAAAACACCAATATTCCTCTTCACCTCCTAAAACATCACATAATCGAAATCGAACACACAAAAATTCTCATCGATCCCCGAGTAAACCATAATCTTATCCCTCATATCCCGTTGCAAACAAGGAGAGACTTACCTATGAACTTCGACCCAAAACACCAATATTCCTCTTCACCTCCTCAAACATCACATAATCCAAATCGAACACACAAAAATTCTCATCAATCCCCGAGTAAACAACAACGACTCAATTAATCCCGTCATCGAGCACCACAATCTCACCCCTTGCAATAACAAGGAGACTGTTTACTACAAACTCCGACCCTAAAACAACAAAAACACAAAAGCCCTCTCACCATCAACATCCTTCTTCAAATCATCCCTCCTCCGCTTCCGATCTCTAACCCAATCGCTCACGCTCCCACACACCCCCACACCTCCCTCCCCACCACCCCCCTTCCCCGCCATCATCTCCTCGTTCGACCCCGCTATGATCTCGATCCTCAGAACCCGATCCGAGAAATTACTGTCATTAAATGCAAATCCGAAATTCGATTCCTCTATCTCCTTGTCTTTCTCGTCCTCGTCGCCTCTCCTCCTCGGTTTCTTCTGATTCGTGGTGGCGTCGGTGTAGGTGTCCATTGTCGGATCGAACAGATCCTTGCCTGAAACTCTCATGATTGAATCGATTGAGGTCGAATTGGGGGGATTTGGGGAAACCCTAGATTGATGGAGAGGAAAAGGGGAGTGGTTGGGTTTTTCCTTTTTACCTCTTACCAGCTAAAATGTTTTGTATGGATCAGACGAATGTTATGAGGTTGTTCTTTTCAGGACAAAGAGATACGGTTGATTTTTGTAACGTTTCGGTTTGACAATGGTCAATTATTTGTTGGTATTTAATAAATTTTTTTTATATTTGATAATTTTTTGATTTTTAT
>LIEC01011803.1:0-75127 GCA_001925005.1 Drosera capensis
ATATATTTGATATTTTTATATAAAAAAAATTTTCAAAAAAAATATTATAATTCATTTGAGAATTTTATTTTATTAAATATTGTAGATATTTTGAGACAGAAAAAATAACAAACAGGAAATTGTGGCCTACAATGGGAGTATCTGATTTGAGTGCTAAGTTCAACATCATTGTGTGCAATTCATATGGAAATTTTTATACTACAATTTTATTGCTGTTTTGGATGATGATCTTCTATCGATATCATGACTTACGCGACCAACAACAATAACCTCCGCTCAAATATTCTCATCGTAAACAACATACAAGGACATCGGAGATTATAAGCAATCGAGTCTACGAAGATAAATGCAGAATGTGAAGAAGCATAGGAGACAATTGTACCTGGATTTAATTTTCTTCATCCCTTTCGGCGTATCTGCTTGTTTTGGGTTGATCATAATTCATACAAAGTATACAACATGAATGATACTCATGGAGGATAGTACTTTTCTTGAATTCTACGCCACGTCTGTTACCATCAAATATATCAATACTTGAGGTAGAGTACAAAGTATTTTTATACTGTCCATCTCGTGATCAATGAAGCATGGAGCCAAGGGGTATGTGGATCCTAAGTGGCCTTTTCTTTCCAGGTGGAAAAGGGTATGTCTCAGTTCGCCAACCGTTGTCATCATGCTGCAACGTGACACGGAACACCGTCATGTTAGAAGATTTAATCCATTTAAAGAAATGCGTACTCCTATTTCAATACATTGGCTAGGTGAATGTGCAACACATTTTTATTTTGGGTATACTTTAAAGTTAATAGGTGTGGGGTGATTTATCTTCAATTTTTCGTTTTTTAAATTGCTAGCTTATTTAGTGGATTTTTTATTTTGTTTTTTGGGTAGTGATAAATAACGCTGAAATTGGTGATTCGAGACAATTTTTTCATTTTCTATAAGAAAATTTTCCATCCTAAATCAAAATTTTATTTTGTCTTTTTTCTCCCCTGCCTTTCTTTTATTTCTAAATTCCAATCTAAAAAAATCATCAAATATAACAAAAAAAAAAAAAAAAAAAAAAAAAAAAAAGAGTCACCGAATTGAAACCTTTATCATTTGATTTCATTTGTCACATATTCTTTTTTCGTTTTTAGTGTAGGTTTGTTCAAGAATTCAAGTTAAACTCTAAGTGGAACGATCTTGATGATCACAAAATTAATAATTATACTTATCTTGTAAATTTTTAAAAAAAAAAAAAAAAAAAAACGAGGGGAAGGAGAGATTACACTATCAAATTATGAAAGGTCTAAAATTTGAGTCTTTGATTTGAGCCTAATGCCAAAATCAAGGAAATCACAAACTCTAAATATAGACAATATGAATTATCCCCCTTCAAACTCATGGGACATGTATGTAGTCACGTTGAAATTGTCTCGTAATTTCAGAAAACGTTGTGATGTCAAGCTTTTAGTGAACAAGTCATCAATCTGGTCATGAGTAGCGATACCATGGCTTCAGGTGCCCTTCAGATAACGAAGGCTCCGTTTGACTGCTATCCAATGATTGATGGCATAGGTGATATTATTAGGCCGAGTTATTGCGAGATATTGAAGCGCACCAACTATGCTTCTATACAACGTTATATTATCAAATGGATCTCCATCTGTAGCTGAAAGTTTGGACCCCCGGATACAACAGGAGAAGAATAAATATCGAAGAAGATCAACAATATATTTGGTTTGAGAAAGGTATAAGCCTCAAGGACTCCGGAAAGCACGGACTCCCAAAAAATAATGCAAGTTCTGAGCTTCCTTCATAAGAAAGATGAGAGCTTAGAAAAGACATCACCATGCTGCAACTTAGAGGTAGAATTTCAAGTAAGAACGATATCATCCATGTATAGTAACTGTGAATTCCAGGTAAGTGTAGTGTGCTATATAGTTTTCAGCAGAATGTGTAGTGAGTGCAGAGCGTTGTAAAGCAGAAGGAAAAAACGGGACTGTCTCCCACTTTCCCGTCTTTCTCCCTGTGCAAAGTTTCAACGCCTAATCCCACTACCATCAAATCCTACGTCTCCACTCGCCGTCCACCATCAACCCAGCAAGGTGAGACCAGATCTGTCCAAGCTCGCACCCATAGCCGCCCCGTCAGGACTCACCGCTTCGATTCCCAGCACCGTCATAGCCACAGCCACAGCCATAGTTCGATTCGGAGCTATAGCCGGAGCCGGAGCAGATCGCCACCGCATCGGAAACGCTACGACGACCCCAGGGACCGGAGATTCGTAGGAAGATTGTGGAGGCGTGCGAGGACTGGGGGATTTTTCAGGTTGTTGATCAAAGAGCGGGCTGCGGATCTGGGGTTTGAGAGTGGTGTGAGGAAGATCTGGCGAGGCGAGGCGAGACGAGGCGGTGTGAAGAGGAGCAGGCGCGTGAGGCAAAGGCGGAGACGAGGGGAGTGCGCAGAGCCGGCTGTTGTTTTTCACCTTTTACTATTTGTATTGAAGGGTGAAAACTCATGTGTGGAAGGAAGCATAAAAGGACACAGCACGCCTCCCTGGTTGTCTGATATGTTTGAGTTATGTCACAACAACATTACAATGGATACGATGAACAAGAGAAGGAGCTGATAAGATTGAAGAGGGAGACAAAGAAAACAAGAAAAAAAAAAAAAAAAGGAAAAGAACAAGGAGGCGTTCCTGTAAAAAAAATTAGCATATTGATAAAAAAAAATCCAGTGATTGTCAAATTAGCATATTGATAGCTCTTCACTATTAGGATATTTAAGTAGTTTTGGAGAAGTCATATTTTTTTCATAAAATAAACTGTTAGTAATTTTTTTTACAAAAATAAATCAAAAGAAATGATCTTTTCTTTTCAAAATTGTGAGGTATGAAAAAATATCAATGTATTGATATTTTTTGTAAACTATTGAGGTGGTCTATAGTAGAGACTAAAACTTTGAAAGTTTATCTTTATTTGCTGTTGTGATTGATTCCTAACAGTTCTTATAACTCAAAACAATAAAAAGAAAATAGAGAACACATGATTTATACTGGTTCAGACATTCGTTATCAACTGATAATGGAGAGCTTAGTCCAGTCTTCTCTTGCTGATCAATTTAGTCAATCCAAGAGGTGAACTCGTTATCTTCTTGTTTATTGCTTACAAGACAACTCATTTACAATCTAGCTAAATTGTTAAAGATGAAGAACCTAGATCCTTTGCACATATCCTTCACTAGACTTACTGCAGCTTCTATTCTTCAGTGCAGACTAGTGAACCCTTTTCTTTCTTCCTGTTTTCCAATTCAGCTCACTTGAACGGTTTTAAATTTAGATTGATTTTGCACTCTTGTACATCCAATGTCTCATTCAACAGCTTCCACAACAGCACTATTCTTTGAGCTCTTTGATCTTTTTTTATAAGCTGAGGGAATAAACCCGTGACTTGACCTGATGGTGACAACTTGTCACATGTGAACTTTCACTGATGTTGACAGCTCATCTTTTTTAGATCCTCATACTGTCACTCTGAACCTCAAATCTTTGATGTGATTCATCCTCACACTTCTGCCCCAACCTTAGCAACCATCTCTGCTATACTTCAATCTACTGCAACTCAATCTGCACTCAGTACCGTTGCGACGTTGTCTACACCCAGTCACTACTGCAATCTTGTATGCACCCAGATCTGATGCATTGTTGTGTTGGCCTTTGTCTGCAAGATCAATCCTAGATCCTAAAGCATTTGTAGGACTTTTTTGCCCATGCATGTTTTACGTGTTTTGCCGAAATTCTCTGTAATAGTCTGCATTTGATAGCCCATAATGATCTCCACCTGTGACCGTCTGCTCTTCAACATCTGACTTAGATTGGAGATACCTACCTAATTTTCATCATAAGCACACTAATAACATCTTGCCTAATACTTTTAAGTTTTGTTCATCAATTTCTATACAACTGGAGGGATTGCACATTCCTATCACATCAAGAGCCACATCTCGGGCAATCAACTCGACCTCATTCCCCGAGTTCCTAGATGAACTCGGAGGATCAGAAGGTCCCCTTGAAAGACATTCAAGGATAGGTTGTTCAGAAGATGAGAGAAGAGAAAAAAGAAGAATGGTGAATAGATGGTCATAGATATAGGGAAGTGAAGAAAGGTTCACGCAAGGGTGAAAACTCTAAGCCAGCCCCAAGACGTCTGATTGAAGTTGAAATCAAGGGCCCACATGTAGTCATATGCTCGACCTCGAGCACAAAAACGATCAAATCGAGGAAAATCAATAACGATAACTTATCATCATTAAATTAAAGGGATATTAATCATGATGATGGTACATATTCCCAAAGAAGAATTCGAATCGTTCACTGAATTCAATGAAACAAAAAGGTATGGGACGTTTTGGCTTTTTGAAATTCAAAACTTGAGGGAACAAAATTTCAGTTCGACAAGTCCAGGATCCTATTAAAATTGTAGCTCCGAGCCGATCCGAGTTATAAAGGACGGTCACGAAAGGCAACTTAAATACCAGTTCTGATCAAGTTGTGACAATTCAAGGAGCTACATGGAAATACGAACTAAGTCGCCAACCTTGGCATAACCTGGTAATAGACAAGACGAGGTTCATGATCGTCTTGAAGAAACTCGGCCAAGAAACTCTAAGGCATACTAATAAACCCAAAATTAAAGATTATACTTCTCTTTTAAATATAATTGTAAAGATGTATAGAAATGAAGATATAGAGAAATAATTATAAAAATAATAATATTTACATATAATATTTTTAATTTTCATATAAATAAGATGTTTTCTTAGTTATCTTGTTAGCCAAAATTTTTAAAAGATGTAGCTATCTTCATATCTTATAAAATCCATAACTATAGGGGGCCTAAGGCATATACCCTCAATCACAATCTCATATTTACATACAATACAATTATTGTTGTTGCATTTTTTTCTGGTCTTAATCATCATCAGACGACCTCGTCATCTTAATCGTAATCTAAATCGTCGGTCCATAATCGTACGATCTTATGATTGTTTTTGGTGCAAATAGATCCATTTTAGTCTTTGAAGGCATTTCAACTATCAGAGATTTAAGTTAATGCTTTTGCTATGCCATGAGATTAAAAATTATTTAACTAAACTAGGTGAGTAAAAATTACAGCTTCTGTAACGCCTCTGGATTTCCTGTCCAATACCTGCCGAACACGTGGCGTTACCGCCGTTCCAAAGTTTCCTTCGAAGCAAGGCGACAAGAATACAATGGGTTTAAGTATCAAAAACATAGGATCTAGAATAAATATCAAACTTACATCGTTATCGGATCTAGAAATAAATATCCACTTACATTGTCTTCTATTACATGATAGTCAATGTCTAGAGAGAAAGGGTAATATTACAACAAGTCGAACTCATTCATCCTTGCTAAGTAACGGACCGTTCCTCGAATCTTTATTACCTGAAACGAACATGTAACCGTGAGCTCGAAAGCCCAGTAACACAGGATACACATCCATCTCAGGGGTCTGGCATGCTTATTATATCATGCATTTCCCATGCGCAAATAGAATGCAATGCAAACAACACCGAGCAATCATATGCCAAGCACGAACGCATAAATTACACACAAGGTAATATCTCAAGTCAAACCGGTAAATCCTTTCTTTTTCCGTCGTCAAAAGCCTTTAATAGGGGTTTTTAAGGCTCCTATATATTTCGTATCAATTCATGTTAATTCTCATTACTTTTACAGGTTAATGACATGTTTTGACATGCCATATTGATTCTCAGGATTTTTACAGATAAACAACGTGCTTTTGTCACGTTATAATAATTCTTATGATTTTTACAAGTTAATAACATAGGAGGAGTTACAGCAGGAATTTAACGTTAATAGTATCGTCATACTAATAACAATTAAACAAATAGGATTGTCGCTGCAGACGACCCAGGATGGTTAATAATAACCAAACACGGCCACCAAGTATATTTCAATTGATGTCGCTGCGTATACGCGAAGGGAATTTCTATCCCTCCCTAGCTAGTCAGGACTCGTAACTCTCCGAGTTATTATCATTTACAGGAATATCTTCATTGTTCAGGTTTTCAGAACTTTCAGACAGATACCATGAAATTAAACATATTAATTCCATGTGTAACAAGATTCAAGATTTTCAGGCATATAATATGAAATTAATCATATTAATCCATGTATAGCAGGTGACCATCATGGTGTTCGTAATTCGAGATTCCAGACATATAATATGAAATTAATCATATTAGTCCATGTATAGCAGGTAACCACCATGGTGTTCGTAATTCGAGATTTCAGGTATATAATATGAAATTAATCATATTAGTCCATGTATGGTAGGTGACCGACATGGTGTTTCATAAATTTATATAACGCTATATTTTATAGCGTTCTTAATAATTTTCAGGAATAATAATTCGTTACTAAAATAATATCAACAAGCATAGGATATCACACATCAAGAGCAAGCAATATTCAGGAGATCGTCATTTAAATTCTATAATATTCTACAGGTTGTATCGTTACCTTTATGACAAACAAATCAAGTCAATCAAATAATCACTTTTATTATTTTATTTATCATGCAAGTGCGTGATCACACAATCATATAAATAAAATCATGCACATATAATTTAGGGTAACGATGTGTGTTACCTTGTCATTTTATATAATCCCTCAAGTAAACTTAATAATGCTCCTTCGTAACGTTTGTACCTTTGCAACTCCTTTCACCGGGTAAGGGTAATCCTTTATATTGGGATCCACACATTGCTTGACCTTGTCTTGCTTAGCCTAGGAGTCGCCCATGTAACAAGACTCTGCTGACCACGAGGCATGGTATGATCCACTGGTTTGCGGCCAGTCAGCAGCTCCAGCAGAACCACACCAAAACGATACACGTCACTTTTCTATTTTAACTGTACAATCATTGTGTACTCTGGTGTTGATAACCAAAGGTTCTCAGCACACGTGTAGAATGAAGCCGAGCAGCCATATCAGGGGCTTGATTTGAAAGGTTAAAATTGGCAAATTTTAGCCTTCAAATCCTCGAAGAGCAGTACATTACTTGATCTAATATCTCTATGGATAATAGAGGTTGAACTTTCTCATGCAGATACTAAAGTCCCTTAGCAGCGTCAGCAGCAATCCTTACTTGTTGCATCCAGTCAAGCGTGGGACCTAATTATGCACCAGGAACACCTTTTCTACTATGCAAAATGTCGTGCAGCGATCCCACTGTGGCAAATTCATAAGCCAATACCCGCATATTTCCCTCCACATAGTAGCATTGCAGCTCAACAAAGTTTTCATGTTTCATCTGGGTAACCATGGAAACCTGAGTAAGGAACTCATGGTTGGATTCAGAGTCTGATGACGCATGAAGCTTTTCTTGATGGCTACTGTGTTCTCATCATCTAACATTGCATAGTAAATCCTACAATAGGAGCCCTCGCTAATCAATGCTTTTGATCCAAAATTTTCAGTATTGTCTCTCAGTTCTTATAGAGATCATGCAGGCACTTCAATTGGAGGAGCTGGTTTTGAGAGATAAGCGAAGGAGATGGTGAAGCGATTCGAATCCACAAATCGAACCGTCGAGTCGAGGCTTCGATTGTTGAGCATCACCGGCGCCGTCGAGCTGGAGATTGTCGTTACCTGTTTCAGCTCTCCCTTCCTCTTTCGCCCATGATGCTGCTTCGAGCAATCCGAGCACAGATCTTAGGACTCAACAAGCATTCGATGACTAGAACAATAACCCAGTTTAGCATACATATCAAGATGCGCGCTGCCCACGGACACATTACCCTGCACGGGTAGCTTCATCACAAAGCAATGCAGCTGCTTTCCTATGTCCATGCCACCCAATGTCGTCAACGAAGGGATCACGGTCCCGAAAGTGAACTCATTCGGTGTTATATCAAGCTTAAGCATCTTCGTGTCGTTGCGCCCTCGCAGTACGGCCCATGGCGGTTGTGATCGAGACAATGTTTCAGTCAGGCATTTCGTCAAACAGTTCATCTGCATATGTTTTTCAGGCGAGGCAGGGCAAGCGACGGGGTTGCTTCGGCGAGGTTGGATCTAGGCCGCCGGTGGTCGGGAAGACTCCAACGAGGCTGTTCCACGCTTGGGCGACGGCGGCGAAAGGTGATGGGAGGTGGCAGCAGCATAGGGTGGTCATGATTTTGAGTTAAACGAGGCAAAATCGAGGACGGCTGGGCATCGGGTCGCGCCTAGCTGTTGGTGGCAGCCATGGGGCGGGTCTCTGGCGAGGCTAGGCGAGGTGAAGGAGAAGCCATGTCGGGCGAATTCCGCCTTGGCAGTGACGACGAGTGTGTTTGGTGAGAGGTGTGTTGCGTGAATGTCTCAAATTCCATATATATTCAATTTGGTTTGAACAGATTATTGAGATATTTATAAAAATAATTGAGATTTTCATGAAATTCTTAAATCAAATTAAACCGATGAAAAACATCTCATAAATATCTTCTGAAGATATATTTTCTTTAAAAAAAATTATGAGGATATTACAATCATGAACAGCTAAAAAAGGAAGAAGCACATTATGTGATGGATTTAAAAGATTCAATCATTAATTATGATGTCATTTATTGAAATAATATTAAAAAACGACATTAATAGATAATTTTCATTATTTGTTTGGGTAAAACATTAAAGTTCAATTAGTCACTCAAATATATAACCCTGAAGGGACTACACCCATACAACTACTACTGACTAAACAACAAGCATAATAAAATCCTTAGTCAGAGCATTTTGCTAAGGAAATAAATTTTATCATAAAATATAAGATTTATGTCTATTCTATTTAATTTTCAATCAAATTTTGTCTCGTAAGGTGTCCGGAAATTGGTCTCCAAAAATTGGCACGTCGATCAGGCAATATCGAATACGTTAACGACACAACGTTACAACTACACCACTGCGGAGCTCACCGGCTTTTCCGCCGTCGCCGCCGCAGAAGCGACTCCGAATCCCCTCTTCGTCCCTCGAAGATCGAAACTGCGAGTTTCAATCGAATCAGAAGAGGAAAGGAGAGAGAAAGGGGGGAAAGATGAAGGAAGAGAAGAGGCATCAGATGATGCAGAATCTCTTCGGGGATCAATCGGAGGACGAAGAGGAAGAAGAGGAAGAGGAGGACGAAGTGGAGATCGATTCGGAGCACGAGTCGAATCGACATCCTAATTATCTCTCGGTGAGTTTTATTCGTGTTCGATTTCAGTTTCTAGTGATGCAATTTCAATTGTTCGAGTTTAAGGTTTCTGTGGATGAGTTCGTTATGGTGGAATTTGAATTGAATTGGTTTCGTGGATTTAGTTTGATTCGTGCACGTTAGGATTGGTGTCGTGGTTACTATTGGAAATGAGTTTGGATGTTTATGGTCTGGTGCGAGAATAAAGTTGTAGAAGATGATGAATTGCTTGTTAAAATATATAATCAGCTAGGGTTGAGATATTGTTATGGTAGCCTAATGGTTTTATGGTAGTAGTTACAATGGAATGATAAGCTGTTTTGATTTTGCATTAACTATCAAAGCTGGATATAAAAAATCGCGCTAGAGAAAGAATATCTAGGCTCAATTAGCAAATAGCTGCGACACTTATTTTCTTGGTATTTATCCTTCCTCATGTTCGGGAGATGTAAAAAGGGATGGGCTTCGAGTTGCATTGATGCTTGTGTACCTTATAACTCTGAGGGCGGCCGTAAGATATCCTTAGTTATCGGTATTGCTAATCTTCCCATTTATTTCCTACCCAGAACCACCATGCAGGGTGGTGATACCTGAGATAAAATCCAATCTGAATAAGTATTAGCATACTAGCTTTTGAGCTATGAGACGTTCCCGGTAGCTATGATCTACGGATAAAATCTTTGCTGTCTGTCCAAAAAATCCTGTTGTAGAATTCGTTTTTTCTTACACTTTTTTCCTGATCAGGATGAAGCTGAAGGTATGGAGCATGATGGTGAAGGTGAAGCTTTTGCCGAGGGACAGGATGAGGCAGCAGTGGAAAGCGAAGGAGAGCTGAATGACGGAGAACAAGAACAAGTAGATAGTGATGATGGTGAAAGAGAACAGATCCCCCAAGAAGTGGAAGTTCGTGATCAAGAAGAAAGTGAAGGAAGGGAAACTGATAGCGAGGAAGGAGGAGGATATGCCCAGAGAGTTGTTACAAGCAGGAGGCGGGACATCGTCGATAGTGCATCAGAACAATCTCTGCAACATTATGACCATGAGGATGATGAGGTTACTCAGCGCAGAAGCCCAGGGTAAATCACAAAGTCCCTATGCTTCATATCTCTTATTTTCAACATAATATATGATTTGATTCGGGTTATATTGATTACATAGGTGACCGTTCAATTTAAAAATTTCTATCACATAAATACAATTATGTTTAATCTTACGTAATACTATAATCTCTACTTGCAGCGCACGGGTCACTACTCTAGTATATATAATTACATAAAATTTTCAGGTGGTAAATCATCTGAATGAAAAATGACATGACAAGGTATTTGCGTCGTTTTAAAACTTTTAGAGGATAATCAAGTAATTTCGTGTGATTTATATTAAAAGAATTTTTATTTTATTAATTCTCGATATTTGATTACGAGTTGAATGATCGAAATTAAATGTTAAGAAATTTTAAAGTCCCTTTAAAAAAATTAAAATTTAAAAAGATCCTAACAACATATGTGCAAATTATTTATGAGATGAAAATAATCAACCGTTATAATAAAACCAGAAAATCTTTTTAGACAATAAACTTATTAAACAAAAATTTAACAATTATATCTTCTATTGACTATTAATCATCTAACCTCAATGATATTTATATTATGCGAAAACTCTAATAAAAATTATTTTTATCTATTATGATCTTTTGTCGTACAACGCATGTGTTAGTAATTTAGTTTACTGCACGTGTTACTAATCTAGTTTACTGAACTACTCATTGAGATTTTGAGCTTCAAACGTGTTGGTGAAGCCTTATGTGTTCTTTGCATTATCTACTAGGGGAATGGTGATGGACTAATGGGATAAGGCTTTTCAGCCTCCCATTTCAAAGTAAATTTTTAAAAAATATGAAAATGAAAAATATAGAGGATTTGTAAAATTGCCATTGTATATTCTTGATCTTTCATTCAATGACATGCCTGAAATTATGACAAATATTGTAGCCCAGCCAATATGAAGACATAAATTGTTTGTGAACTTCTACCTTGGAAAGATATAGAGGATTTGTAAAATTGCTATTGTATATTCTTAGGTCGGAAGAAGAGGACAAAGATCAGGTTCCTGAGATACGAGACGTATTTGGAGAATCAGATGAAGAGCCAGCTGATTATGCTGCTCCAAATGACATGGATGACGAACATGTGATGCGTGACCTATTGTTGAACCTTTTGTTTTTCTGCTTCGAATTGCTGCTCCATGATTAATATATGTTCTGGTATTTTCTGACAAGAGTTTTATTTTTTGTTTTTCTTTTCAATTTATTTTTATTTTGAAGAAATCCCCGGTCGAAGATGAGGACAGCTACGAGAAAGGCCTTAGACATGAAGATGTAGTGCGTGATGGAGATGCTCAGTATGAGTTTGATCAGGAAAGTTCTGGTGCTAAACATAAAGAGAAACCTGCTGGACCTTCACTGGAGTTGGAGATTCCTCTTCGCCCTCCTCCTGCAAAATCTGAGAAGGTCATTCTCCATCCTGTCTCCGATGCTGTGCTATTATCCCTATAGTGCTTTATCATTGTTTCCCAATTATCTTATGACTATTTTAGTGTTTGTTTCCTACTTTATTATGGGGCTAGGAAGAATTGGTTTGATGACCATTTATATTTTTAATCACGTTTTCCAGGGCGACGAAGAGTAGGCTTTTGTAACCTTTGCCGTAAGCCTTTTGGCCTTGATTATTTTTGTTTTGCTTGCCGTTGCATTTTGCCTATATATTTGCACATCTTCCGGGTATACTTATGCTCTTCTGGCATGTTAAGAATATATGTGAGTAGGTTCATTCATATTGAATGTGGAGAAGAAGATAGAATATAATATATATGTAAATTTTCAATAACCTATCAGCTTAAGGTGTTAGGTTAAAAGTTGGGCTTAGTTCAAATATGTATTCTATTCAGGCCCAATGAGGGTTTGGATTTCTCACTTAGGCTCTCTCTCTCTAAATTCCTATAAATGATATCAGAGTCCATGAATCGTTGGGTCAAGTGAGATAGCCTCGAGTGCTCAGGAGACAGTAAGACTCGTTGTTGTGGTCTACATATTGCAACAAGAGAGGACGGACAGTAAGGCATGGAGTGTAGTTAAGATTGGACACTACATGGGCTAGGTGGAAAGTCCATGCCTCTGGGCCCTCAAGAGGATTGGTGAAAACCCATTTAGCTCCCATCATGGTGAAAAAGTCCACAACAAAGAGTGATGAAAATTCCAAGCATGTGATGACCCAAAGATAATGGGCGAAATAGGTCGATGGATTCAGATTCAAGGGAGAGTTGGTGATGTGAATGAACTCACACATAAGGGGCAGATTGTTAAGGATATGTGTGAGTATGTTTACGCACATCGATCGTAGAGGAAAAAAATAGAATATGTATGTAAACTATCAATAACCTATTAGGTAAAGCTTTCGGGTTAAAAGTTGGATCCAGATCACATGTGTATTCTATTCATGTTTGATCAGGGTTTGGATTTCTCTTTTGGGCTCTCCTCCTAAATCCCTATACTGTAATTGTTGATTTGTTTGACTTCGGGGTCAAAACCAATAACTTAGTAGGTGAAATTCAAGTTGTGGTGGCTGCAGTGTTATAGTCACATTCACCTAGGAAATTGCCTATATTTTGTTATTTACCACTGATGAGCCGCTATCCCTTTCTTCTGTGTTCATACCTGAAAACAGATATTTCGTCTATGAAGTGAGATAGGCAATTGCAGTTGTTTTCATTTCTTAGAAGTTAGAATACTGTGCAATTGGACTTGTTTTTGTTTCAAATCTCTTATGGATGATATATAGGTTGTACTCAACTAAAAGTTCTTATGGTGTCGATGCTACTTCTTTTTAAAGGACAGTAAGATAGAAAGTTAGAAACGATGTTCACTTGCATTTTCTCTTCATTCTTGTTTGCGTTAAATTTAGTAATTAGGGTTTGCCTCTTGCATCAGATGAATATAATTAGAGTTTCCAACATCATGGGCATCGATCCAATACCTTTTGATCCTAAGACGTATATAGAAGAGGATGACTTTGTGACTGATGAATCTGGAGCAAAGAAGCGAATTCGTTTGGAGAACAACATTGTCCGTTGGAGGACTATGAAAAAGGCAGATGGAACAGTCTCTGTAAGTTATACTCTTGAAATTTGTCTTTTCCTTATGTATATGGATTCATCCACATTATGCATGGATTCTTTGAAATGCTTTTCAATATATATATATTTACGGATGTTAAAGGCATAATCGCTTTGGCACAAGACACCTATCTGCACCTTTTGAAAATCTGTTGTTAATTAATTGATTGACCAGTTTTTGTTTTCCTTTTTTTTTTCTTTGTTTTATAAAACAGAGTCCAAAACTTGTTTCATATAGGACGGCTAGTTTCTAAGTTTATGGATTTGCTAGCCTTGGTAGTGCACTATGCTCTATATTAGGCTAGTTAAATCTTATTTTTGTCTGTTGGTGACTTGTTTTACTTCTTCACTGTTGCCCAATATCCATATTGTAATTGGTCCAGCTTATGTTCAAAGTTGCGGGTTTGATTTTTTTTTTTTTTTAAATTTGTATCCTATAATAGAACTCTAATGTCATACGTGTAGTAAGGCACTCACTCAAGATATATGTCCAAATAAGACTTTTGCTGATGCTTTCTTGAAGTCAATCAGAAATGCCACGAAACAAATGGAGTGAAAGCAAATATAGGAATTGATAACTCATCCAGTGTGTTTGTGTTCCAAGATTTGCTATAATTATATGAGTTGGCAAGGATCTTTTTCTGCAGCAGCGCATTGCATTCTGTATTTCGGGTCACCTTTATGTTTAACTAATTATTTATCTTCGATTGCACTGTCGATTGTTGGTAATAATAAACATAGTTATCGGATGAAGAAAGGGACATTGATTGCTAGTATCGAGACTATGTTATTTCAGGATTAACCACTTGCTGTGGAGTACCTTAAATATGAATGCACGTGAGATTCTGATGAAACTATCATGTAAAAGCTGCCCAACTATTATTGTAGAATTTACCTCTGCAAAGCTTTCCTGACTCATGTCCCTTTTTTCTTTCCTTTTCTTAATGTCTTCAGCGTGAAAGTAATGCACGCTTTGTGAGATGGTCAGATAATAGTCTGCAGTTGTTGATTGGTAATGAAGTACTTGATATATCCGTGCAAGATGCACAGCATGATCATGCTTACCTTTTCCTCAGGCATGGGAAGGTCAGTTGCTATATTTGGTATTGGTATACTTAATAATATTATGATGGTTATGCTGCTAATTTGTGTAATCATCATGTGGTCTAGTCATGGAACTTTTGTTTTTCTTTTTATGTTTTTCCAAATGCTTTTTATGGGGATCTATTTGAAGTTCATCAAGTATCATTTACAATCTACATTTATGTATATTTCAGGGCATCTTGCAATCACAGGGGAGGTTACTGAAAAAAATGAGGTTCATGCCATCATCCTTGTCTTCCAATTCACACCGTTTGTTGACAGCTATTGTCGATTCTCGCCATAAGAAGGTTTATAAAGTGAAAAATTGCATCACTGATGTCGACCCTGAGAAGGAAAAGGAGCGAAAGGAAAAGGTAACTTTAGAACTGAGAATAATCCCCATGGAGTTAAAGGGAGATGGATTCCAATTGCCTGTTTTTTTTTATTGTCTTGCAGGCAGAAGGTCAAACAATCAGAGCAAATGTAATCCTTAATCGAAAACGAGAGAGGGTGAACAGAAAGTATTCTAAGCCAGTGGGCAGAGGCCGTGAACTTTCACCTGGGTTCTTGGAGGATCCAGATGAAGAGGTTAAAAATGCTGTTTCTATGATTTCTATTTCCTTCTTCAAGCTTTAGTCTATAGAAACTTTAAATGTTTTTTACTTTATAAAATTGTACAAGAAAATTTTCTGTATACACCCATACTTTGTCGATGAATCTCAAATTTTGAACTCATGACCGGTGACATTAAGTGCCACTTATCTACGGTCTATGTTACAAGGGTAAATATGCAGAGAGTGTTGAGTACTTAGTGCCACCTTATCTCCCCGGTTGATGTCTGCATTTGCCAACGAAAAAGTCCGACAATTATGTCTGTTATTGACAGGATGAACAGTCCAATTACTATGATTCTCGGAGACAAGGCTCACGGCGTGGTTATGATGAGGACTTCGAAGCAGAAGCTCGAGCAGAAAAGCGCATTATCGATGCAAAGAAGGTATCTGGCTATCTGTTGTTTGAATTAGGTCTGTAGCTTTTCCTTTGAGGCTAGACACTGAACTGTACGAGTTTATGTGGCCAGGGACGCGGATTCAGAGATGTCCCTCAGAAGTCTTCCTTTTCTGCCTCAAAAGCATCTCGACGTCCCATTGATTTCTCTGATAGTGAGAGGGACAAGTCGGAATACGAGACTGATGGTGAAGAAGAGGAGCGGAGTCCTCCACGTCACATTGAAGATTCTGAACCAGAATATGTTGATTCCGAGGAAGAGGAGCAGGAGGTTGATGAAGATGTCGCTTCGGAGGAGGATGAGGTATGGAATAACTTTGTTCTTGTGCGAAGGTGATGTCTTTTTCTCACTGCACTAGTAAACCATTCAGCACGTATAGATCATGTTGGCTGGTTCTGTGGAAGTAGGCAATTGAAGATATAAGTATGCCGTGAAAGAAGTTAGAGACCTAGCAACAGGCAATAGTCCCCTTGATTTTCGCTGTGTCATTTTTTTGAATCCATGTAAGCAGTGTATCTGAAATATTTATACCTAGGAATATAGATCTAAGGGTCTGTTATATCTTGAAGATATATACGTGGGAATATAGATACATCAATCTACTTGTCTTTTATATCAATACAAGTTCGCTTGGAGCCTTGGGTCAATCTCAGAGCATGGAAAACAAAGCATTGTCATAGTGACTGTTATGTGGAGTCCTCATTGTGAAAAGATATTGGAGGCACCATAAGTGGTAATTGTCTGAATTGTTGTTTCTAACAAGTTCATAATTCGGAGAGGTGATCTGTATTATTTAGATTCTGCGATACCTAGAACCATGTAAGCTAGAGTCTTATTCGCCTTCAAAGTTCAAAATAGGGGCCCCCTTTCTCCCTCTCCTATTGGTAGTACCTTTTGTCAGCGTCATGCTTTCATCCTCATCTTTGTGGTTGAACGTAACAGGAACCCGCACAGAAGGTTCAAGCATCTAAAGGCAGTCTCAAACGCAAAGAGATCGAGTCAGATGAAGACTCTGCTCCTGCAAAACCTACGATGCCTCATCGCCGGAAGGCAGTTGTTTTCGACAGTGATGAGGACTGAAGCTGGAGGACTGACCTATATACAACGAGTGAGTTGTCTTTACATTGACATCTTCCCTGTGACATCTTCACGTTGATCTGTATAGAAAATCAAGCTCCTCGGAGTTTGATGTCTTTCCTCTCTTCACAGATGTGTTTTAACGCCTCAAACTCCAAACATCTTCTTGTGAAGAATCTTCACCAAGGGATCGTCTCATCACAAAATCGTTATATATTACTGTACTATGCACACATGCGTTTGCGATGTATTCTCGTTTGGTTGGTAACTCAACTGCCCTCGTTTTACGATTGGACTGCTTGGAAGAGTTGTAGATCCCGAACTATCAGCTCCAGGTCAAAGCAAGTATTTCAACCTGTCCGTGAAATGATCTGCGGTCATGCTCGGTCGTTACTAGTTCCAACCTTTATGTTTTTGTTTGTGAGTTTGAACCGAAAAGAGAAGAAAGTGAGAGGATACGAAAGAAAAACAAAGATGAGAAAATAGTTTTTTTTTTTCTTTTTTTTTTTGGAACTGCGTTAATTTCACTAAACAATAAAAGGGTTTTACATAGTAGGATCCTTCAGAATACACCCAGTTGGCTTACAAATGACAAGATAAGGCTATACAACACAGCAAGCGACAATCAACGCACTACAGAATTAGTTCAAGACTCATGTCGTTCATATAGTATCATGTATGGTCATCATCCTCCTCAAGCAACATAATTGCTTGGTTGAATCCGTGATCTTCCTGCATAAGTCACCCGCTGACATTGCCGCCTCCTTGAATAGTTCATAAAGATGATAGCTAGCTCATAAATCATCTAAGCATGAAGACCCCTTCTCATCCTCGCTTTCCTTATTCTTCCACCTGAGATCTTCTGAAACCAAATCAACCATTGATTCCATGGCGTCAAGTGGTTCCTAGCAAGTTTCAACAACTGGAGTACACCATGACAGACCTCCTGCGAATGTGCACAGCCAAAATAAAGATGATCCCTGTCTTCAACCCCACTTCGACAAAGTTCACAAGTATCATCATAAATCAGATTCATTCTCCATAATCTCTGCTTCGTACGCATACAATCTAAAGCAACCAACCAAGCGATAAATGCATGACGAGGATAAACATCCTTGCACCAGATCATTTTGACCCAAGGGACCAACTGCATTTCACCTCTGAGAACCTGCTAACCAATCTTCACTGTATAAACATCAGTAGAAGAGATTAAGGCAGGTTTTACATCAATAATCATATTATCTCTTACCTTTATGAACTCTTTCCATACCCAAGATGCACCAAATGAGGCCTTAACTGACCAAATCTCTCTTTTTTCTCAAATAGTAAATAAGAATCCACTTAATCCAAAGCCTCTCCTTACTATTAGCTACATCCCACACCAGCTTAAACAGTAAAGTTGCATTCCACCAACGAATCCTCATTAAACCAAGTCCTCCATTCCTTTTCGGTTTACACACATAATCTCATGCCACCAAATCCTCCAGACCACAAAAACGCTCTACAAATGGCCTCCATGTCCTCCGTCGCAGCGGTAGGAATGAAGAAAATTTGTGCCCAATACACATGGACAACCAACAGAACAGCTTGTATGAGTAGAAGCCTTTCCGAATAGAACAGCATTCTGGCAGCGCAGTGTGAAATTCTCTTTGTCATCTTCTCAATCAAAGGGGACAGTGCTGTATCCCTAGCTTCTTGCTTGCTAATGGTGCACCCAAGTATTTGACAGGAAATGAACCAACTCCCATGCCCATCAAGCCTGCAAGTTGCTTCTTAATCTCCTATGATACACCACCAAAGATAACAAGGCTTTTTTTTTTTTTTGGATTGGCTTCCAGATTGGATACATCAGCAAAATGACTTAGTCCTGCCTTTAACAGCTTCACAAAGGTCACATCAGCACGACACATGACCATTAAGTCATCTACAAAATCAAGATTAACAATGCCCAGTTTGCTACACCTTGGATGGTAACTAAACCAAGGCGTTTTCCCCACTGCTTTCATGATACGAGAGAGTTAATCCATTACAAGACAAAAACATATGGAGACATCGGATCCCCTGCCTAATTCCTCTTTTCCCCTCAAGAAACCAACATTTAAACCATTTATATTAATAGTATACCGGACAGAAGTAATGCAAGTCATCATCCAACATGAAAGGACTGAGGGAAGTGTAACTTATCCAGCAGTTCAGCAATAAAATCCCAACTAAGCGTATCGTATGCCGTATGTCAATCTTGACAAGGTAACGAGGAGTAATATCTTTCCTATCATAGCCATATAGCAAGTCTTGGCATCATCCACTATTGATCTATCAGGCACAAAGGCATTTTGACACCAATCAACCAGATAAGGAAGTACCAGTTTCAGTCCGGCACAAATCATTTTAGAAATGATTTTATACAGAACAGAACAACAGGCTATAGGTCTATAATCACTTACTTTAGAGGGATTAGGGTCTTTCTCCACTAAATGTAGTACTGAAACACTAATATTCTTAAGAAGCGTACCTGTCTGAAAGAAATTCAGGACAGCCATGGTGATCTCTGTTTGCGACTTTGTATATAACGTCTAAACACAAGAGTACATGTCATAACAAGTAATAAAAGTGAATATGTGAGTTATCGTCCTACGAGGATTTAGATCTAGCGACCAAAATATAAATAGTGAGTATAATAAAACTAAGGATGTAACTAACTAAACAAAACTAATCAAAATCAAACGCACACAACAATGAGGGATCGGGTTTTAGATATTAGAAAAAGTAGGGTTACAACTTCATCTTCTGATTATATCTTGTCAATATGTTGTTCAACTAGTTAATCGCACACAACAATGGAGGATCGGGTTTTAGATATTAGAAAAGGTAGGGTTACGACTTCGTCTTCTGATTGTATCTAATCAATATGTTGTTCAACTAGTTAATCATGAATCGTAGTTATATACGGATTCGTAAGATGTAATCTACTCTTTCTCGAGTCCTACACTACGTGAAACCAAACGCAGCCTTTAACATCTCTCGATGAGATACAGTTGCGTTACAGCATAAAATTCGCTCTTTTTCTCCTGCATCACACTTTTCGTAGCACCCAACTCCACCGTCTCAGCTTTCCCGTCTTCGGAATCACATCACTAAGATTAGGTTCCAACATAACATCCTTTTCGACTTGTTTCCGAGATCGTCCCTTCCCCTTTCCCATGATCAGGATTGGCGGCCACCGGAATCTCCATAGCAAATCCTAGAGCATCGTTCTCCAACCCATTTTTCAATCAAAATTTTGTTATAGAAAATAGCTATTTTCTTTTGTCTGTGCTTTAAGTTCGAAAGGGAAAACTATGGATAAATTCTTTGATTTGCCTGTGTTTGGAAAAAAAAGAAGAAGAAAGTATATAATTTGATATTAACGTTGCTATTTTGTCCACTAGATCTCTACACATGAATATATAATTTTTAATTATATTTTTTAAATGTATCCATATATTATATTTTTTCTATTAATAACAAATAATTTATTTTAGATTAAGTAGTTATATTGTATTTTGCAAACTTCAATTTGTCGATTGTAAGAAACTCCTAATATTGGATAATATATACAGCCATCAACATTACTGTAATATGAGATAATGAAATATAATAACTTAATTTTTTTAATGTAATTATTTATGTCATAATCGATCAAAGAAGAGTTAAATCAAATAAAAAATATATAATATTGTTACTCCAAACTTTCACATAATTATTTAATCATTCATATGTTTGAAAATGAAGTTTTTTTAATACGACTTGATAATGAAGTTTTAATGATTTTAATTAATTCATTGTGAAATCTATCAATAAAAAATTCACATATGGATAATTATTAACAAAAATAAAAAGGATATGTGGATGACCAACAAATTTTTTTTACATTTATATTATATATTTATAATAATTATAATAATTTATCCTACATTATCTCTTTACTCTTCTAATGTTGGAAACATTTTACCCCTTGCTCATATTTGTTCAACAAAGGGAGTTTGTCGGCTTGGCTCAATTTACATGATACTCTCCGGTTTGCAGGAAAGGATCTTCTTTACTCATTTTTTTAATTAATTAAAACGAGATAAATGATCGGTGAATCTCAATCATTTATCATTAGATATAAGATTAACCATACATAATAAAAATGCATTCCAGTTAAGACACTCGGAATCACAATTTACGATTTTTATAATATACCTCATATCGTTTCAACATAAATATAATATTTTGTCTAATATCGTGAGACGATCAAATCTTTTATTTTTTATATAATTATCAAAAAATATTAATAATTATTTTGGATATGTAGTTCAATCTTGTCTCACTAATATAATTTTGTTATCTTATAAAAAAAGAAAAAAATCAAATTAAATGATGAATAATGTAATCTCATCACATATATTTTAGGCTGGGATAATAACCCAACTACCAAACCTCCACTAACAATTTAGCGAAGAAAAGGGCAGTGGCTTCTAGCCGTTTCTGGTAACACGAAGGAAAATTCTAGGCTTCTCTTTTCCCCTCAATAAAAATGACCACTTCTCCCCCCTCACTCTCCCATCCTAATACAATATACACAAACGATTCCCAAAAAATTCACTACAATCTTAATTCTCTCTCTCTCAATCATCGCTTCATCATCTATCAACAATCACCGATCAAAGATCGAAGATAATCGACTCGCCGGTGTTTGATTTTGTCGCCAGATAGTGTAAGGTGAGTTGATTTTGTTCTCGTTTGATGATTTAATACTAGTGATTTGTGATCCTTTTTTGTCCTAACTGGATTATCGATTCGTTGATGTGTTTTTATGTGGATTCAATCGGATCAGTGAGTTGATCGTGAGATGTTTGATCCGTTTCGCGATGGATCAATTTGATAGGAAACTGATCGTGAATACGATGAACTTGATCGCGATCGATTCCTTTTGCGATCGGTTCGTTACTTGATTCTGTGCCATTTTTACTGTGAAGCGTTGGAGTTGTAGTGGTCTTATCATGTTGTTGGTGATGATGATGCTTATAATTTGATATGGTAATACTATATAATAGTGTAATCTCTGTGCATGTCATTGCAATTATTGTTGAATTTGATCTGTTTCTGAAAGGCATTAGTTCTAATTTAGGGATAATAAGGCGATATGGATTAGGAGCCGAGCAGTTCATTTTTTCTGTTCAAAATAGTCTCTCTGTGCTCGCAACAGTTGTACATTTTGCCCTCCCATATTTACATAAGGGGAGCAATCTATGATCATGAGGTGGAACATATAATTACAGATATTATTTTAGAATTTCTTTTGATAGGGAACTTAATACATTGGAGAATAATTTGAATCAGGGAAGTATTGATGTAGCGATTTATGGAGTAACCACTCCCATCAAAAAAGTCCAAATTAATGTTAGACGGTCCATTGTAGATTTTAATACGATTATTAGAACAAGCTCAATTGTGACACAGTGTGCAATCTCACATCTTGATTGGCCTCATTGTTCTATGATGTCTGTTTTCTTTGATAGTATCATTTAGCAGCATTCACTGAAAATATGGGTGTATTACCCCCTGCAGATTCCTTGAGCAAACATGAGTTTGGACAAGTTAACTCACAAGACCAACGAGGCATTGGTCGCGGCAAGAGACCTAGCGATCGACAACGGTCATGCCCAGTTCACACCAGTCCACGTCGCCGTCGTCCTCATCTCTGATCCCAACGGCCTTTTCCGCCAGGCGATCACAGCTGCGTCAGGCGACGATGCAGCGTCCTCAGTCGAAAGGGTCCTCAACAGGGCACTGAGCAGCTTGCCTTCTCAGTCTCCTCCTCCCGAGGATGTCCCGCCTAGCACATCGCTTATTAAAGCCATTCGTCGTGCTCAGTCACATCAGAAAGCGAAAGGAGATACTTATACGGCTGTTGATCACCTGATCTTGGGGTTGCTTGAGGATTCACAGATCAATGATTTGTTTAAGGAGAATGGGGTTGTTATGTCGAAGGTGAAGGCCGAGGTGGAGAAGCTCCGTGGCAAAGAAGGGAAGAAGGTTGAAACCGCCACTGGGGATACTAATTTCCAGGCTCTGAAGACATATGGGCGTGATCTCGTGGAGCAGGCCGGGAAACTTGATCCTGTTATTGGCAGGGATGAGGAGATTAGAAGGGTTGTTAGGATTCTGTCTAGGAGGACGAAGAACAACCCCGTCTTGATTGGTGAGCCCGGGGTTGGTAAGACCGCTGTTGTAGAAGGCCTTGCGCAGAGGATTGTGAGGCGTGATGTCCCAAGCAACCTTGCAGATGTTAGGCTCATCGCGCTTGACATGGGAGCCCTGGTAGCGGGAGCCAAGTATAGGGGTGAGTTTGAGGAAAGACTGAAGGCTGTGTTGAAGGAAGTTGAGGAAGCTCAGGGGAAGGTGATTCTGTTTATTGATGAGATTCACCTGGTGCTCGGTGCTGGTCGGACTGAGGGTTCGATGGATGCAGCCAACTTGTTCAAACCAATGTTAGCCAGGGGTCAGCTGCGGTGCATTGGTGCAACGACCCTCGAGGAGTATCGCAAGTATGTGGAGAAGGATGCAGCATTTGAGAGAAGGTTCCAGCAAGTGTATGTTGCGGAACCTAGTATCGCTGACACCATTAGCATCCTTCGTGGCTTGAAGGAGAAATATGAGGGCCACCATGGTGTCCGGATTCAGGACCGAGCCTTGGTTGTAGCAGCACAGTTGTCTAGCCGGTATATCACCGGACGACATTTGCCGGATAAAGCAATTGACTTGGTAGATGAAGCCTGTGCGAATGTTAGGGTCCAGCTCGACAGCCAGCCTGAGGAGATAGATAACTTGGAGAGGAGGCGTATACAGCTAGAAATTGAACTTCATGCTCTTGAGAAGGAGAAAGATAAGGCTAGTAAGGCTAGACTCGAGGAGGTTCGCAAAGAGCTTGATGATTTGAAGGATAAGCTCCAACCTCTCTTGATGAAGTACAGGAAGGAAAAGGAAAGGATTGACGAGATACGGCGCTTGAAGCAGAGAAGGGAAGAGCTGATGCAGACATTAGAGGAGGCCGAAAGGAGGTATGATTTAGCCAGAGCCGCTGATTTGAGATATGGCGCTATCCAAGAAGTGGGGGCTGCCATAGCAAAACTCGAAGAGAACACTGCCGAGAACTTGATGTTAACTGAAACCGTGGGGCCAGAGCATATCGCTGAGGTTGTCAGCCGGTGGACTGGCATACCTGTCACAAGGCTCGGGCAGAACGAGAAAGAAAGACTGATTGGCCTGGCCGAGAGGCTGCACAACAGAGTTGTTGGGCAAGACCAAGCAGTTGAGGCTGTCGCAGAAGCTGTCTTGAGGTCAAGAGCCGGGCTCGGAAGGCCTCAGCAGCCAACCGGTTCGTTCTTGTTCCTGGGTCCAACTGGGGTGGGTAAAACGGAGCTTGCCAAGGCTTTGGCCGAGCAGTTGTTTGATGATGAGAACCTTCTGGTGAGGATTGACATGTCCGAGTATATGGAGCAGCACTCAGTCGCAAGGCTTATCGGTGCTCCACCTGGGTAAGAATCAATGCCATATTCTGTCCGTTTTACAGTGTTTGTATTTTCTGGATGTGTTTACTGATTTATGTTTTGGTGGCTATCAGCTATGTCGGGCACGAAGAAGGTGGGCAACTGACGGAAGCTGTGAGAAGGCGGCCTTACAGTGTCATCCTGTTCGACGAAGTTGAGAAAGCACATGTGTCCGTCTTCAACACCCTTCTTCAAGTCCTGGATGACGGTAGGCTGACCGATGGTCAAGGGCGCACTGTTGATTTCAGAAACACTGTAGTCATCATGACCTCAAACCTTGGGGCAGAGCATCTTCTTTCTGGACTGTCGGGTAAGACGACAATGCAAGCGGCTCGTGAGAGAGTCATGCATGAGGTATGTTCTGAAAACCTGCTTGTATTCTTATCCTTCTCTGTACTTGTTGGTCACACTGTCAGCCGACTGATATGTGAACTCTGTGTAGGTAAGGAGGCACTTCCGGCCTGAGCTGCTGAACCGCTTGGACGAGATTGTCATATTTGATCCTCTTACACATGTCCAACTGACGAGGGTCGCTAGGCTTCAGATGAAGGACGTTGCAGTTCGCCTGGCAGAGAGGGGAATTGCCTTGGCCGTGACGGATGCAGCGCTTGATTATGTCTTAACCGAGAGCTATGATCCTGTAAGTTCCTACACCACATCTCTTCTACTCCCTACCAGTGTTGTTTGTTGATACTTTGATACTGATGGCTATTTTCTCCTTCGCTGTTTTAGGTGTTTGGTGCAAGACCAATTAGGAGGTGGCTGGAGAAAAAGGTCGTGACCGAGCTCTCAAGAATGCTCATTAGGGATGAGATCGACGAGAACTCCACCGTGTACATTGACGCCGGAATTGACGGCTTGACATACCGCGTGGAGAAGAACGGAGGACTTGTGAATGCTGCAACCGGTCAGAAAGCTGAAGTGCTGATCCAGGTGCCAAACGGGCAAAGGAACGAGGCCTCCCAGGCCGTGAAGAGGCTTAAAATCGAAGAGATCGACGATGACGATGACAAAATGACTGGCTAAGTTTGTTCTAAAGTGACTGTGTAACGGCCTCGGGTCTTCTTGTTGCAAACTATGTGGTGATATCTATTAGCTACAATGTGAGGAAGTGTTGAAGTTACTAGAAGGGTGCCAGTTGAAATCTGGTGTTGTTGGAGTCCTAATGTAGAAAGTGTGGTTTGTATAATCTAAATAGATAATGTGACGCTTGGGTTTACCTTATGCATGCTTAGTAACCCGGTTTCGTCTGTGAATAAGAGTTCTGTATGTGCGATGGTATTGGGTCTAAGAAACTTTGCACTTGAGGTATATGTTTCATTAGTATACATCAGCTGGAACAAATAATACAGTCGAGCAGCTGGATATTGTTGATGTTACACTGCTAACTGCTTGGCACTGTGAAAAGAGCCTTCAGCATCCACATACTTGTCTTCTATGCCTCATCTGAATGTGCATTACACGGACTTGGCTCCTGCACTGTTGATTAGGAACTATAAAGGTGCTGTTATGCAACGACCACTCTTGGATGAAATCCAACCGTTCCAAAAAAGAGGACCTGGATTTCCCTATAATGATGCTGTGGTGCTGTAAAGCCCAAACATCCAACTTTTCTTACCCAAAAAAAAAAAAGAAAGGAACAAGAAAATAAAAAAACCCTCAAATTTTTTGCACTCAAAATCCACACCCCACTATAACTACGTCTGTGAAAATCAAATCGAAATGTGATTCGTAATCAAAATAGATAAATCAAAATTGAATATAAAGCGATTCAATTTTGGTTTAAAAAATAAAATCATTTAATTGAACAGTTCGGTTTTGTTTAAAATCGATTAATTGACGGATCGAATTGAAAAATCATTGTGAATCAATTAATCGAATTGTTTAAAATCTAATAAAAGAATTATTAAGGACTAATTTTTCTAATCTTTAAAATAAATCCATAAATTATAGTTAGATTTAATGATTTAAACAATAAAATAAATAAATTACATAAACTTTAGTTTCTCCTTTTATTTCTCTTAATCTCTCAAACATGATATATGATATATGATTTTTGTTATTTTTATTATACAAAAATTGTCTCATATATTTGAAAAGTATTGTATAAGAAAATATATAATATAATACCACAAATCATTTATAAATGTTCAATCAAAATCCTACAAAATTGTCTAACCAAACCGATCAAAATTATATAAACCCAAAATCGATTAGTAAACAGTTTCGATTTTCATTTTCAAAATGAATAATTAATCAGTTCGATTTTAATTTCGTGGTTTAAAACCGAACCAATTAAAATTCGAATTGATTAATCGAAATCGAATCGATTAACACCTTTAATTACAGTAGGGAGCTGGATATTCGGCTGTTCACAATCCAACAGCACGATCCTAATTTGTGTGTATTTTTATTTTATTTTATTTTATTTTTTATTTACATTTAAAAAGTTTTGAAGAAAAATATTTAAAATCGTATTAAGAAAATATCAATCTTACAAAAATAAAATTAATCTTATAAAAAATTATAACTTTAAAAAACTTAATTAAAAAACAAAAAAAAAAACTCAAATCCATCAAACAAACTGAAATTATTGGGTAAAAAAATTTAACAATCCTCCCATTGATCGAATGTATCGGTGTTGTTGTTGTAACAACAACGGATGATCTCATTCCCTACAGTGGATGCAACTTTCATAAAAAACAAAAAAATAAACTATAGTTTTTATGCAACGTTGGATTTTATCCCAGAGTTGTGCAACAATAGCATCCATATTGTTGTCTATCCACAGCATTAATGTTGTTCCCTACTCACAACAGAAGATCCTGATCGGTAATTCATGAACTATCATCTCATTGTGCCGATGGTTACCATTCATCGCATTGTGCATTACATTGTTTCTTTTTCTTTCATTTTTTAGGAGATAATGGAGGTGGGGCAATGTGTAGGACCCAAATAATGAATGATTGAACATATATGTCCAAATTGTACATTTGCTACAACAAAAATATGACTTGAACAAGATTATCCATGTTTGTACCTTGATTTGTATTCTCCTTTCAAATGGTGCAAGATTGCAATATGGAACTGACTTGTAATAGTAGAGATTACAAATTTGGCCAAACAAGGAGTCAACAACCGTGCACATATATTATCGTGTGAATCAGCTCTATTAGAGCAAAAGATGGAACTAATGATAAAGGCTCCATGGAAAATATTTAGGACTTACTATTTATCTTTTTTTATACTTCTTTTCTTATTTTTTAATATTTCGATCGTCTCAAAATATATATAATATATAATATTTAATAATCTTTTCATATAAAAAAATATCAAAACAATTATCATCTTATTTTATATCTATTATCTCCTCTCACAACTGTTACATTAAACTTTACTATCATAAAAAAATTCTTTTTTATTAAATTTTATAACAATTCAACATACATATGTACTAATCACATTTATTCTGAAAAAAAAAGAGTACTATTTATCTGTTTTATTTGATCTCATCGCTTTTCAGTGGTCTCACAACTCAAATAATTATTTATAAACTGTTCTGTAAACTATACTTACATATCTTTTCAGTGATATAAGATTTATCTTATAAAGCCTATTATATAATTCCATATCAATCCACAAAATCATCTTTGCAACCAATTTTTTACACGTTGACATATCCACACGTTTTGATTTATATCTTAAAATTTATAATTTCGAATCATGCTTTATTAACATCATTAGAAACTAGATATGTGAGAATTAAACAAATATTAATATTAGAGCTTATCAAAGAGTATAATTTTTCAAGAATTTTTTAATCAAGATGATCACCTTTTTTTATTAATTAGCTGTGAAGGATCCTCGTCGTACTCGTCTTGCCACCTACCTTCTCTTCTTCTCCTCAAACTTCTCATTTTTTTCTTGCTTAACTCTAATATTACATGGGAAGGAATGTTTTGTTTTGTGTTTGTAAAAAATTTTTAAGGAAAAAAGAGTTTGTAATTATAAAAAAACTAAATTAATTAAGATAATTAGTGGATAATTAATTTAATTTAGGTGGAGTAGAAATTAACATAAAGGAAAATAAATGCCAAGATTAGGTTTAGGTCATTTTTATATAAATATAGTATTTTCGTATTAAGATCATGTTTCTCCATATTTACGTATTAGGATTGTATTTTTTTTTTCATATTTTTCATTCTTTTTCTATTATATTTGCAAATAAATATTTTAACCCAACAAAATAAATTATAACGTACGATAATTTTTTATTCACGTTAATTATCGTGAAACCAAATTTTACAAAATTTTGTGAGTCCTTACAATATTAAAATCTACCGAAGCCATGCTCAAGATACATGAAATCAAAAAATTAAGACCAATTCTTCACAATAACGACTCGATAAATATTGAGTGTTGACACAAATTGGAGTCATGGTCAAGCTTTTTACTCATGATTTCATCCCAATCTTTTTTCGTTTCCCGTATCTTTTATTTTATTTTATTTTATTTTTATTATTAATGTATTTTTTATTTTTTTTATTTTTGGGAAAAGCCCATTGTGGGCTAAGTATCATTACTCTCATCCAGTTTTACAATCAGTCAATACACGGGTAGGCACTACAGTGTCCCTTTCCCCATTCGGATAACACTCGGAAGCATGGCGAGCAACAACATGCGCTAATTTATTAACTTCTCGAGGTATCCAAGAGTAATTACGCTTTAAAAATGATCGAGCCATACCGTTCCTCCTTCTATCGACATATCCGGATCCTTGTAAGCTAGCATCTCCGCTACTCGATGACAGTCTGTTTCGATGTGCATTCTCTCCCTCCATGCCCATGGTGCTACCATCTCCATCTCGGCATCTGATTGCTAGTGCTTCTCCTGCAGCTATTTTGCCTACTGTCTAGTGCCGTAATTAATTGACTCGCATATAATCAGTTCTCGTGGATCTCTCTTCACAACGTGGCTAACCAAACTATATTACTAGCATTGTCTTCCTGATCTTATCGTCCATAGCGAAGACTTACACAGTCCAAGTTCTTGCCTTCAGAATCTCATCCTTTAGCAGCTTGTGCCATTTTTCTGAGTTGATACTCAGTCTCACGAAGAATTTACTCGTCTATAGGTGATTCTTACAATATACATTCACAAAAGATTAGAGGAACCTGTTTATAGCTCCTTATTTATTCGTATAGATGATGACAACAATTAAGAATCTACATCTTGTATATTTAAGTAGTTGTTGAAGTGTTACAAAAGTTTTTTATTTATATGACATATAATTGAAAATATGCTACGCAATATGTCATTATAACGTTCATATTCCAATGACCATATTCCAATGATCATATTAAACATTATCTATATTCTAATATATTCTAACATCCCTTCTCAAACTCAAGGTGGCTGTGAAGAGAATAAAATGAGTTTGTATAGAGGATCGATCTGGATTTGGACTTGGACCGATGCTGACTGATGGAAAAGTGATGCTTCCAATCAAACTCTCATGTGTTGATTCTGATCTATCCTGAGAGAAACTTGAACTGAATTTGTCGTCCCTTCCCAAAGCCGATGACTCCAGCCACGGAAGAAGAAGAAGATGATGACGGAGTCGACGTCGGGTATGACTCTGACCACATATGAAGAAGAAGTCGACCACATAAAAAGAAAAAGATGATGGCAACAACATTGGGTATGACTCCAGCCACATAAGAAGATGACGAGGGAGACGAAGTCGGGAATGACTCCGGCCACATAAGAAGAAGAAGAAGATGACAACAACGTCGGGTATGACTCCAGCCACATAAGAAGATGGCAAGGGAGGCGACGTCGGGAATGACTCCGGCCACATAAGAAGAAGAAGATGAGGACGAAGACGACGTCGGCAAGCAGTGGTGGCGGTGGTGTAAAGTGGGACAATCGATGGGAGCAAGTCTCTTTGAGGCATTTCCACAAACATGTTGTAGGCAGATATGAAAGCAGCATCTCTACAGCAAAAGTGGAGGATATCAAGTGGATAGACTAGGCGGAGCTGCATCGCCTTTTTTAAGCTGCATCGCTAATATTGGGACACCACCAGCAAGGAAAATATACCAAATATCTCCGTTAGAGGCACTTCTCCTCTCTCCAATTGCCAATAGAATCTGTAATAAACAGCCATGACGGCTAGTTGACGATCCCGAAACACATGACCGCCGCAACCAGATAAGTAAACCTCTTCGACCTCTTTATCTCCATCATCTCCGCTATCCTCGCCACCAACACCTCCGTCTTGAGATGGAACTCACGAGGGCAGGGTTTTGGGGTGGTTTGTTAATGGTTTGGACCCGGCCAACGTCGTTGGTGCTGGTCGTCGGTCCGACGAGTGGAGACGATGCCGCCTTGACTAGATCTGGATCTACTAATGCCAGAAGCGGTGTAGAGTGGCTGGATGCGGTGACTAAATCTAATGTTGAGAGGTCACCTTGGAGGAGGTGACGAAGGCCACCGAAGTGACGACGCGGCTTGATGCTGCGTGAGATCTGGATGGCGAGGTGCGTGGTGAGAGATCGTGGCCTCGGTGACCAGATCTAGAGAGATCGGCCAGAGTACCTGACAAGAGACCGAATCTCGAGATTGGAGAGCAGCTAGCAGTGCTGCGACGAGGTCGGTAGCAACTTGATAAGAGATGGAATCTCGAGATTTGAGAGCAGCTAGCAGTGCTGAGGCGAGGTGAGAGTGTTGTCGCCTAGCTCATGAGAGGTCGGCGACGTGCGACGACGACAGAAGCTTGATAGTGGTGGTGGATAGGCAATAACGGATCTATGGATCGTGGTGGATCTGTGGACCAAATTGATGGTGGTCGATGTTCACCCGTCGATGGCCGACTGGTGGTGACGATGGTCCGTGAGGGCCCCGGCTCTTATACCATGTTAAGAATCTATATCTTGTATATTTGATTAGTTGTTGAAGTGTTACAAGAGTCCATTATTTATAGGACATATAGTTGAAAATATACTACGAAATATGCCATTACAACAGTCATATTCCAATGAACATATCAAGCATTATTTATATTCTAACATATTCTAAGAAAAACCCCACAGAATAACTTTTGTTCTTAGTAGTTCTTATATATCTCTATCAGGGATGGGCATTTTAATCCGTCCGTCGGTATTCGTTTCATTCGGTTCCATACGGACCGGGATATGGACTAATCCGTTCCGTGAAAGTAACGAGACGAAACGAAACAGGTGATAAAAATCCGAGTAGTAACGGGGGATATAATGAACATCCTTGGGGTGTAAGATAAACTTAAATATATTATTCCATATGTTTTATAATTTATAATATAATTTTTTAAGTATTTTTTTAGAAAGTTTTTTTTAAGTATTTTTTTATTGTTTATGATTGTGTAAGAAACATTGAGTATTTTTTGTTCATGTTATTCCACGAGTGCTTGAACTCTTTTACTAGTTCTGATGGACAATTCATGAGATTAATGTTCAACAGTCCTTAAAATCATGATGTTATTCACTTTTTTCCCTTGACCTTTATTTTCTGAAGGTTAAGTTTGTTAGTTTGATGTCTTCAGCATGCTTGTTGGACAGTCATAGATAAGTACGGTATATTATTGGCATTTTGGAGAAGAGGATGACGTTCCTACGCATATTTAATGAATGTATTATTTCGATTATAATTTGTCGTATTTGGTTTTTGGTTTTCAAGATAGAATTGGATAATTTATTACTCTTTCGTCCCGTAAAAACATAACGGATTAATCGGGATCGAAAATTTATTGTGAGAGTTGAAATTTTTTTCTTTTCTTTTTTGTATTTGTGTAGTGGTGAGGCTTCTTAGAATAAAATAAAATGGAGATAGTGTGATTAGTGTAACATATAAAGAATGATTTGATATTTTTTGTGGAAACGTTGTATACCTTGGGGGTGTAACAACACTATATGTTTCAAATAAGGAAACGTTGCATTTATTGTGGAACATCCTAAAAGACAAGTGTTGTATTTTTTTTATGAAACGGAGAGAATATTATTTTTATTCCATTAGTTCATGTTTTCAATGTTTTTATCATTCATTTTTGGTACGCCCTCCATCCCATAATTCTTACAACACATACATATTTTGCATTATTTTATACATATGAAACGAGTCTGTTTTCCCCATAATCATTAACCTCTTCTTCATTTATCTCAATCTACCATATTCTTACGATGAGTTGATTAGTGAAGGAAGGTCAAACTATTTGATTTATAAAAAAGATAAATAAAAATGAATAAACTGTTATTATCCATAGCGATTTACGATGGAAATTTTAATTCACTGGAAAGATTATGGAGTTTACTTTATGTAAAATTTTACGAAATAATTTTTGAAGTTGTATAGTAGAAGTTATAGATTTAAATCCGTTGAAAGGTCACGTTGGACAAAATCTGGAACAGTCGTTCTAGAGGTCGGGACGCTTGTACCAGAGGTCGGGATGAACATTCTATAGCCCGGGACAATCGTCTTAGAGGTCGGAACATTAATATAATGCAAACGCCCTCGTGATCAAATGGTATATCTAATATGATGCAAAACCGTTTAAGACAGAAACGGTGTAGAATGATGTGTACTCTTTTGTGATGATTATGTTATACATGTGTATTGGTACACAACAACAAACATTTTAACAAATTAAAGATAACCGAATAAATCTATTGTCATCGATGAGTCGTATAGTGCATTCATCGGATCGGATTCTTTTGCTCTGCGAGCCTTGAAAACGGACTTGACTAGGCTAGACGTTAAATCAAGTTAGTAAGAGGACAAGTGTGATTCTCTTCGTATGTACAACGACAAGAAGTTGTAATCCGGAACATCGATCGATTGGGTGTAAGGCTGCCTTTTTTGGATTGCGAACCCAAATCACGCGTAGTATTTCTTGAAAAACAAGAATGCTTTCTATAACGCCCCGACTTTTTATTATTTATTTATGATACATATGACGTCACTGTCGTTAGGCCCAACGCCTTACCTAGACAAAATCGGTACTTTCTGCCTTAGTCATAAGAATAAAGCTAAGTTCACTTATACATCATTAGTTTAGAAATTTTTGATGCACTCAATCATAATTCAAAATATTACCTTTGAAACGGAATTTACCTCTTTTTCTAAGATTAAAATATCTTTCACACATAAGTTACATCTAGCATCAAAACATAGGCACATTTCTCCTTCAAGTTTTGCTCGTATAATAAAGAGAAGCAGAAAGACACAGAAAAATAGTAACCATGAGCTATAGGAACTTAATAACATGTCGATCCTTTTATCAGGGGCTACACGAGAGAAGAAGGTAAGAAAAGAAAAAGGGAAAATGATCATTTGATGCTTTATTATAGCAATCTAGAATTATTATGTCAATGTGACATTCACAATTATCATCACAAGTATACCATTGATTCACCCTACTCATATAAGCACATTTAACACCATGTAATGACGCTAGAAATCACGCGTCCATTGACACTCCAGACATTATCAACGTCACTTGCTATCGTCGTACCCTTTATTGTAATAACAGTCAAGACCTCCATATCAAACAAACTCAAACAATGACACTCTAACACGACAGATCTCTAGTCCAAGTCTCATGCACCGGTGCACTCAGCAGTTCACTCAATACTTTGTTATACTCCCTATCATATCAATCACATAGAGATGACATACAATAAATACCCTCGATGTTATATTTGTGCCCTTGCCGAGACTTATTTAATTTCATAAGTAAGCTCTCTTCACCTTTAGTAAAAGGGACATTCATGAAAGGGGATCGGTCAAACCAAAGCTCAGTGTCTTGTCCAGTGAGATACCCTCATACCAAACTGATCTTATAGGGTCGATGAAAGAATGCCACCATCAAATCACTATAAACAAAAATGACAGACACAACGTGTAAGGTTCGAGTTTCAACCTATAGGGGGTGAATAGGTTGTATAAAAATTTATTGAACTTTTTATGCGGAATACTAGTTCTGTGCAGACCACTGTTCTATGCAGACTACTCAAGTAGTCTGCAGATGACAATTGGTAGTCTGCAGCAGAGATTTATAACTCTTTGAGCTTATCTCTGTTTGGCTGTGATGATTTGTTAGAAGCAATTCTAAATATCAATGCAGTAAAGGCAACAAATAGACACAATATTTATACTAGTTCAGACACTCGATATCAAATGATAATCAACAGCTTAGTCCAGTCTTCCCTTGGTGACCAATGTAGTCAAGCCAAGAGGTGAGTATCACTATCTTCTCGTTTGATCTTACAAGAAACTTCCTTTTACAAGTTGTCTAATTTGTACAACAGATAAAGAACCTAAATGAATTGCATAGATCCAAGCTCTAGACTCTACTGTAAGAATTGTTCTTCTACAGATTAGTAATACTTTCAACTGTATCTTTACGATTTAGCTTTCTTGAGTAATTTCTGAATTTCTTGATTGCTTTGTACTCTTTGTCTTTCAATCCTTATTCAACAGCCTTACTCAATAAGCATCACAGGTTCCCTTTTCAAGGCTCAAGGAACGAACCTACGTAGACAACGAACTATTCCTTGCAGTCCACTCATGTCCCATATCATCTCGTTTCTGATGCTGATAGTCCACTATCCCCAGAATTTGTGTCGTTCCTATTTTAACTCAAATCTTCGCTTGACTGGCTTCAAACCTGTGACCTCACCCTGAAAATCATCTCTGCTGCAATCCAATCTGCTGCAACCTCTAGTCTACACACAGTCTCTGCCACAACCCTAGTCTGCACCCAGTCTCTGCCACAACCCTAGTCTGCATCTCATACTGTAACCCTAGTTTGCACATAGTCTCTGCTGCAACTCTTGTCTGCATTTAGATCTGATTCAGTTCATACCTTGCCATGTTGGTCCTCGTCTACAAGCTCAGTCCTTTTTCCTGAAGCCTTTGAGTTCTTTTGTTGCTTATCAATGTAATAGTTGTTCATCCAAAGTCCTCTGTAGTAGTTTGCATCTGGTGGTTTGCACGATCTCAATACATCTACAACCGTTTGCTCACTGACATCTAATCTAGACTGCAACTACCTACTTGATTTCTAGCCTAAGCACACTAACTACATTATAAGTAATACATTTCAGTTTTGTTATATCAATTTCTATACAAATGGAGAGATTGCACATTTTTATCACAACGCTTTTTGTGTTTTATACCATAAAGTTATATTATCCTCTTTATACCAGTAATCAAGGTATAATGCAAACACACACATCATCTTATCATGACACACAACAGTTGCAGTTATTATTTTACTTCAATCATATTTATTGACTACGTCCAAAGATTTTAATGCATAATATTATACATGTCTTGTCCATAAGTGAGGAACAGTGTCTTCGAGTCCTATAATATAATAGGATATGTGTATTAAGATATATCCTTGTGAATGATTATTCATGTTATGAAGTTAAGTATATTTGTTCGTATTTCTTGAAAATTCATCATAGTAATATTATGTGGCGGTGCCAAGCTTTGAAAAAAAATATTTGATACCTATTTTGATAGTCCATGATGACAATTTTATGTGTTTATCATCATTAGAAGTGTTCACTAATCAGCTCATAGATCCTTACATACAACTTCAAGCATATTTGGACTGGGGTTCTGTTGTGTCATAGTGTCATTATCTCAGTTTGTTTGATATGGAGGTCTTGATTGTCTTTATCATAAAGGATATGACGATAGTAAATGACGTTGATAATGTCTGTAGTGTCAATATACGTATAGTTTTGAGCGTTGTTACGTGGTGTTAAGTGTGTTTATGTGATTATGATAAATCACTGATATACTTGTGATGATAATTGTGAATATCAGATCGACATGATAATTTCAGAGTGCTGGAACAAAGGATCCAAGTGATCATTTCCCGTTTCTTTTCTTACCTTCTTATGTCGTGTAACCGCTAGTAAGGGGGCCGACAAATTATTAAGCTCCTATAGCTCACGGTTATTATTTTTCTGTGCCTTTCTTCTTCTTTTTGTTACAGGAGGAAGACTTGAAGGAGAAGTGTGACTTAAGATTTGATCCTATATGTAGCTTATGTTTGAAAGGTATTCTGATCTTAGAAAGAGATGTAAATTCCATGGTAAAAGTGATTTCTAGCTATGATTGAATACATTAAAAGTTTCTAAACAAATTATATATAAGTGAACTTAACTTAATTCTTATGACTAAGCTAGGAAGTATATAGTTTTTTCCTAACTGAGTTGTTGGGCCCAGCGGCAGTGACGACATATATATCATGAATAAGTAATGGAAAGTCGGGACGTTACAATGCTAATCCATATTTTATGGTGGAGATGTATCGAAATACATACCGCGAGGTAATCAATCCAATTCCAAATCAACCATACCAAATATGTAGTCTAATCTCATATAAATCAGGGCACCTAATGTTACTCCTCAGCCCGGACGACGAAGAATCAAGAGAATTCCTTCGCAGGTTGACACACGATAAGTGACATGTAATAGGTGCAAGTGACCTGGACACAATAGACGAGCGTGTCAAAATCCTATCAGAGGAGAGTAGTTTGTAAGACTATGATTTGTAATACTATTGTGATAAATCAGGATAATTGTAGTTTGTGATACTATTTGTGGTTCGTAAGACTGATTTGTATGATTATTGAAAATTCATGCTAGTTCATATTGTATTACGTTGTAGTTCCTCATAACGATAATCGCAGTTCATATGACATGTTTCTCAACGCATATGAAAGTTCATATGGCAAATTTCCTTGGAAAATCATGTCAGTTCATATTGTATTACGCTGCAGTTCATATGACATGTTTCTCAATGTATATAAAAGTTCATATGGAAATATTGGGAATTCATGTCAGTTCATATTGTATTACTATGCAATTCATGATAATGATAAATCGCATTTCATATGACATGTTTCTCAACGCATATGAAGTTCATATGGCAAATTTCCTTGAAAATTCATGTCAGTTCATATTGTATTACGCTGCAGTTCATATCTCATTGAATATGAAAGTTCATATTACAAAATTGAAAATTCATGTCAGTTCATATTGTATTATTTTATAGTTCATGATAACAATAGCTAGAGGTGAGAAAAAAAAAATCCAAAAACCGAATAACCAAATCGAAACCGAACCAAAAAAAATCGAATTCGGTTCAGTTGATTCTCTAATTCGGTTTTTCCTTTAAATTCGATTTCGGTTTTGGTTTTGGATTTTAAAAAAATTTGGTAACTTGATGAACCAAATTAACCGAAAATATTTGAATTTGTTTTTAATTTAACTTTAATTCTATCTTTATATCTTTTTTTATAGTGATATAATTATTAAAAATATATATTAAGTGTATAAAAAATTTGTTATATCCTATTGAATTCTTTTATGATTTTTTATTTTTATATTTTTATTTAATATTCATATACCCTTTTTCTTTTTTTAATGAAAATTTAAAAATCTTTAAAAATTTTGGTAAATAACCGAAACTGAAATCGAATTTCGGTTAACCAAAATAACATAGCTCAATTCGGTTCCTTTCAATATCTCATTTTTGAAAAACTGAATTTAATTCTGTTAACCGAAACCGAAAAAAATTCTTTTTTTACCGAATTCTCCCTAACGATAACCGTAGTTCATATGACATATTTTTCAGTGCATATGAATGTTTATATGGAAAAATTGGAAATTCATGCCATTTCATGTTATATTACTATACAGTTTATGATAACGATAATTGCAGTTCATATGCTAGTTTGCACTATATTTAAACTTACCATATTGCTTGATGTACATGTATAAATACATCAGGACTGATACAATTGTTATCCTTATAACATTTTCTATCGTTGTAAATCAGTACTTGATTTTCACTTTCAAACTTTGATACAATTCATATTGTTAGTTTTGTTGTTCATCGTCTTAAATTCGTTGTGCATGATTAGCTATTCGAATAGTTCATATGTCTCATTTTGTTGTATAAATCAAACAGTTTAAATGATAGGGGGTCAAATGATACGTTATTACGATAATTTCAACAAATATTATATGAATGAGTATACATGAATCATATTTGTTGGTCATGTTTGATCATAATCGATAAAACTTGTTAACATACACTTTGAAAAAAACTCATATGTAAGCAACAGAGGTTAGATGAGATATGAGCTTTTTTCAATACATAGTACTATAGTTTCAACAGGTTACATACCATGCTAAGTAGTTTCGTTACAAAATGGAAACAAATCACAACAATTTACCTTTAGTTAAATAGCCTAAACCAACAATACCAATACAAAATATGAATGTTAGTTTGCAATCAAAATACAAACAGCTCATATTGCATAGTTTCACAATTTACATGGGATAATATCATGAGTTCACATTGCAAAATACCACAGTTTACAATACAAAGTACAAATAGTTCACTTTGTAAAATATCACAGTTTACAATTCAAAACGATGCAGTTCATCATACCCAAATGTTACAGTTTACAATGCCAACAATTTCAGTTCATAATGCCAATAATTTCAGTTCACATAGGGTTCTTTATTGTTCTTCAAATAAACAGAATACTTGTGACGGAGAATAATAACGTCATTTAAGCTCTCTTCAAGTAAATGTCCGTGGTAGCAAATGAAGTATCCATATTTTTCTTAATGAGGCATTCCTCCCATAGGCAAACAAACACTCCACATGAGTGCCCGTGATCTTGCTGTCAAACATTTACTTCTTTTACGTATTCGATTCTTCCGATTTCATTCTTGTAGCATACAATAGTGTACCACTCGATCAAGGTTTCCTGCACAATAGCATACAGTAAGTTCATTTATAAATGAACCAAAATTATAGAATGACAAGATTACAAAGAGATCAAAACTTCATATTACCGCAGTTCTTGCTAGTTGTTCATTTTGATCAATCAACAGGGAATTATAATGATGAATTTTACGCGTCTTCATATCCAGCACCAGAAGAGACCAATGAAACTTGATCTCATCGTGAAGAGGGAAAAAGATATATCGAGAAGTCAAAACTTATTCTTATGGTCAGTGCGCTTAATCATGGTCTGCATATTATTAGAGGTTATCTTCAACTTCTCAATCAAATTTTCCTTACACCAAGGCTTTTCGCCTTTCTTATTGCCATCAATCACGTACTTGGCAAGTCTACCCTGCATTTTACACAAGCATATGATCAGTGGATATAAGCTAACTTACAGTGCATGCCATAATGATGTAGCAGTTCATAGAAACTAAGATATGGAGTTAACATACATATCGTGATCTCCAAACTTCAAAAGTTGTAGTCTGTATCCTCGCATATGATATTGAAGTAGGAGTTTATATGAATATCACCAAGAACATTTTCATGCAAAATTTTCCACACATCTCTTCTTGATAATTCCTACCATGTTCGATCATCGGGATGGATCCAAACATGCGAACTACAAAATTATAACACCAAATATTAATCAAATCAAAGTAATGTAAGTATTAAGCACAAATACTATACCCAATTTTATATTACCTCAAACTATGCCCCTTAAGAAATAGCCCCTCTTGATCATCCTCCCTAAGTAGTGTTCTTCCACAAAATTTGTTAGCTCCCCATGTAAATTTTTCGACTACTAACTAACACACTCTTACCGATCACAATCTTTTTACCTTTGTTATCCCTACCCCGCTTAACAGAGGTAATCCTTCCAAAAGATTTTCTCTTCGTCCTTTCTTCTATAGTTCTCTTTTTCACAACTTTAATAATGGAACCAATGGACCTGAGATCACAAATAATTTCTCGTTCAGTTACATCCTCAGCCAAGTCCATTGACACTCCTGCAAAAATAACAGTGCATGAGTTCAATATTGGCAATTCAAAAATGAAATAACAAACAATTCACAAAATATACAAACACAGTTCATATTACCTTCGGTCTCCTTTGATTCTTGAGCATCCTCCTTCTCATGTTTTTCTTGACTAATGGATTTCACTGTCTCTATGATATCTTTCAACTCATTCGTTGATTCTTGTCCATCTTTCCACTCATTCATTGATTCCTGTCCATCCACATTCTCATCATCATTGTCATTCTCTTCATCTGGATCGTCGTATTTTCTCTCTTCGATCTCAACTTCATACCCTTCCATGTCATCGTCATCATCATTCCACAATTCTTGTCATTTCTTTCTTCATTCTGCTCCTATGATTCATCAATATTAATATTCCTCTCTTCATTTCACTCCTTTGATTCATCATTATCACCCTTCCTCTCTTCACCCTCCTTTGATTCATCATCTTGCTTCTCTTCATCATTTTTCTCTTCATCCTCCTCCTCTAATTCATTATCATTCCTCTTTGCATCCTCCTCCTCTGATTCCTCCTCAATTTCCTCCTATTTTGCTTCCTTTGATTCCTCTTCATCATCCCTTTCTCTATTAACAAGGGTGAAAGTTGTAGGTCCTAGAAAAAAGAAAGCAATTCAAATATCCAAATATACAGTTCACAAAGAAAAAGAAATCAATTCATATTTACAAATATATGATTCACAAAAAAAGGAAGTAGTTCATATATATAAATATACGATTCATAAAGAAAAAGAAAGCAGTTCATATATAAAAATATACAATTCATAAAGAAAAAGGAAGCCGTTTGGATATTCAAATATACAGTTCATAAAGAAAAATGAAGCAGTTCATATATACAAATATACGGTTCACAAAGAAAAAGAAAATAGTTCATATATACATATATACCGTTCACAATGAAAAAAGAAGCAGTTCACATATACGAAATACACAGCTCATAAAGAATAATGATATAGTTCATATATACGAAATACACAGTTTACACAGAAAAACAAATACACAGTTCATTTATATAAATAACCAGTCCATAAATACATAGAAAAACAAAGATATGTATTATACAAGCTATGGTGCACGCGTTTTGATAAAAAAACTTTTCTGTCTCATCACTGCTCGGGTACAATTCCATAATTTCATGTGTCTTGACTTGAGATAGCAACTCCAGCATCGCCTCGGGGGAGGACGAAACATGCTTGTCAACCCAACGGAACATCCTAGGAATGCCAACATGCTCCGTCGGTCTCAAGATAATCCCCTCAAGATGCTCATACATCCACACCTATAAAAACAATTGACAAATAATGTGAAATAATATTTATAACTTATTCGTAACATATTAAGTGAAAAACTAATAGTTACATACCAACAAGGCAAACGCACAACCCTCGACATATGAAATTTTTTGGACAGTTCAACCCTCGTCCTTTCTATTTAGCGGCAAGATCTTCATTGATTTCCACTTGAATATGTCATTGACAAGGGATCTGTAGACAGCTGCACCTCAAGCTAACTCTCACACATGCTTCAAATCATTCACATACGAGAGCAAGAAGTACGGAGTGTACAATGTTGTCTTAGGAAATAAAATACAATTACACATAAATAAAATGAAGAGCCTCACAAAATCAAGAGAGAACTCTTTATCATTCACACTGCCAACTTGAACAACTTCACCTTAAGGTTTGGCCTTATAGCATTTTTCTCGACACCACCAAACAACCTAATGAACAAATCAGTAGGAATCCGACAGCTGAGAGCTGGTGTCAACGTTCACTCCAAAAGAACGTAACCCAACGATCATAGAGATATGTTCCTTCGTCATAGCAACAAAAATATTTTCTACACCTATTCTCATTCCTAACGATTCTATACATATTTTATCGCAAATCGCTTTCAACTGAAAAATACTTATTAGCAACTTCGAAGTGTGAAGAAAATAAAAAAGGGGGTTTTGCTTAGCTCGGAAGAGCATTGATTTGAAATAACTCTATTTAAATCCTCCATTTTCTCGTTAAAATACGAAATGGAGTATCGGGTTTGTAAGAAAGCCGATCTCCGATCGGGTTTCGATTTAGGAGCTTTCTTTGTCATACTCTTTTTCGATGCACTGTAAAATCAAACAAAAAAAAACACGTTACAAAAATGAATCAGAGCTGCTTAACATGTAAAAGAAAATGATTTGGTTGAAATAACATGATGCAATTCAACATGTAACAAAAATATATCTAGTGGAGCCTTTGCTTAGATTCTTCGCCGGTGCATTCATCGTACGAGTTTGCACCTTCCTTGGTTTGACATCGTCGTTGGATTCAAATGACCGTCCACTCTATCTCTTCGTACGAGCCATAGGATTGAAACCAAGCTTTGGATTTGAAAGAAATTGAAGAAAGGATGGTTGAATTGGATAAATTGAGAGATGAAATTGATTGAAATTATGACAAATTGTATGAATGAGGTGATGAATTGGTTGAAATTGTATTTGGTTTGATTGGAGAAAACAAACGGTTTTTTTTTTTTTTTTTTTTTTTTGAGAAATGGTGAAATTATTGAGTGAGAATGAGAGGAACGGTTAGGTTGTGGATTGGGCTAGATTATGCCAATCATGATTGGGTTAAAGAAAGAGGTAAAATTGTCTTTTTAAATGAAATGGGATCAAAACAAAAATCTCCATTAAGAACTTTCAATTAATTCAACCAAACAACAAAATACCTGTGATTTTTTCATTTGTCAAGACCGGGAACATCTATTTAGAAATCAAATTTTGCTTTTTGAAAATAAAAAATAAAACGTTACAAATCATAACGTTTTAGATTCCTAATGAATAAAGCATTTCATTTAGCAATTTTTTTTTTCCAAATAGCAATTGCGGCCAAGGCTCTATGAGATTTGATAAGGTGGGTTATGCTATCCCACGGTCCCACCAGGCCACCATCGTATATAAATAGTCCGAGACTGTATTAAACTTAGATTGGGTGAAGATTATTCCAAATCACAGCTCCTTGCTTCCCAAATGTGAGATAATAAGTTATTAACAAATCGGGTAAAATTCAATACATCATTGCTTATGGACGACTTGATATTACTGTCAAAATTGTTTTTTAAAATTAAATGATTTTTTACAAAAAAAATTTAAAATATTGTACTTTAATAAAACAGAAAACAATAACAAAAAATCTTTTTTTTTGATTTTTTTATCATTCGTTTGAAAAAAAAAAACCAAATAATTTTGTTGGTGAAACAAAAACAAAAACAAAAAAACACAATCATGTGTTATCAAATCAGCTGTTCAAAGGAATCCTAGGGTATATGCTCAAAATAGCACCAACCAGCTTGTTTTATTCCGTGTCGTAATCAATGGCGACGCCATTGGCAACTTTACACTCTCATATCAATGGCACCTTATAGCCCAAAATTTTTTATTGATGCGGCGGCGTAGTATGATGTACTACCACCAAACAAGATGTACAAAGATATATATCTATATGCAGAGAAAAAAACCTTTGTAACTTCCATAAGTTAAGCTGAATGCATAGTAGTAGCCTACGGTGCAACGAGCTTCCTCTAGAGATGCTCGCAAGTGCTTAATATTGTGGCTTCAACCGCATTATCATGTTATAATTGAATTGTAGAACTCGCTACCCGGATCACACTTTGACGGTCGAGTGCTATATTTTATAACTGTCGTCTTCAAGTGTTGGGTTTGAGAAGAAGTTCTGATCAAGACCCTCCGATCGTAAGTTTGTCAACAGACTGTTCTAGCTCATATCCCAGATAACAATCAGAAACCAAGATGAGCTTCAGATCCTGCGTGATGGAAGACAACATAAAACATCAGGAGTACAAGAAAAACAATTAGTCTGCTTTACTCTAGTATAATGTTTTTGTTTTTCCTTTCGCTCCCTCATCAGACTGCCTAGAAATCATAAGATAGGTAAGCAGCAATTCATTTGGAAATTGGAAACAGTTCCCTTTCCAAGAACGTGACAAGATGATTGACGGATGCAGTTTTAAAAAAAAAAAAAAAAGAGGGGGGGAGGGGGTGGCGGGGAAGAACCACACCCGAAATAGCATGATGAGTACACCAACGAGATGACACGCTTGGATGATACAATAGTTGTACCTGATTGATATTAGAACTCGAGGGTAGCTGCATGTGTGTAACTAAGTGGCCAGTAAAAGAAACTCTCTTCACCGCAAACAGTTCAGAGGTTTTAGTGTTACCGAGAATCAGCCACCAAGCTTCATCCTTAACCTGTAAAGACAATGGACTTGCATGTTAGTAATATCTCATCCGGGTGATAATGAAATCAGAAGGATAATCCAGCAATCATATAAACCTTGGGGAAATGGGGAGCAAATGCTCTTGATGTTTTCCTTCTGGTATTCAAATCCTCTAATCTGATATTAAGGGACTGAGTGCCATCATCCTTCTTCTGTACTTTCAGTCTCATTTGAATGGATGGAAAACGGCGGAGATCCTGAAGATACAAGGAATATAAGATCCACAAAGAAGGCAAATTATGGTTGGGCAAATACTGAATGTTGGCGCTTCTCACCTGATCCAAGGAAGAAGCAAGTGCATGCCCAACCAGATTTTTCAAGAGTGCTGCTGGAAGATCCAGCAGCTGCTGCACATTAGACAAACCCTTTTTCTTCAATGTGCTGAGAAGATCACTGGTCATGCATGGCAGCATCTTCAAGGCTGAATCCTTGTCGAACCATAAGCCCTGGTTACAACGGATAAAGAAAGAGAAAGTATTACATTGTGGTGGGATAATAAGCCAGTGAAAATCAACAGTCATGAGCGAGACATAAAAAGGAGCAATTGGGTAAAGCAGCATGATCAAGAAAGAAAACTGTTGCGAGTGGATTGCAATTCTTGGCAGAGTGCATTTGAAGTCGTAATTCCTTGGGTGAACTTTGCACAAATATACCCATATTGTGCAATCATTGACCAAGGGCTTGCAATCCCTTTCCTTTAAATCCTTCTCATTCACATAGTTTCTTCTGTAAATTCTAGAAATTTATATCGGAAAAACCTACTTTTAGACGGAAAAAAAACTAATTACTCATTTTCTCTGCATCAAGCTGAAACCAAAGCAGCTCGAAATCAATGTCGAAATATCTCCCATCTGTTTTTCTAGATTGAATTCAAGATGCTAATATAGTAGGGTTAAAAACCTATCTACCAAAGTAGCAGTGAAAGGGTACCTGCATGATCATCTGCAAAAGGCGCATACAAGAAACTGTGCTGGAAAGCCAACCACTATTGGCACACACATCTATCATCGCCTGGATAATACGTATACTCTGATCCAAAACAGACTTTAAATCTGTAATGTAGTCACTAATCGGCATCTCCACCTGGGAAAAATGTGCCTGAAATCCAGAAAGCATATCAATGACACATAATGAACGATAGCATTGTGAGTAAAACTCAGTGCTAAGCCCTCAAATCTCACCTGGAAAAGCAGATTAGCTTTAGTGTGAGGATCATCAAGTCGGTTCTTGTCCACCTTGTAGGGAACTTTCTCCGCTAAAGAAGCATTGTAGTTTTCCTGCAGCCAAGAAAAGTTATATCCATGTGAATAGCAAATACTATGTCGCAAGCATGTACAACTCCAACCAAAAGTAAGTCTAACTGAAAAAGGATATAGCAATCAACAATGATACAATGGCAGTAAAATTACCTCATTGTGCCGCACCGGAAGCTCATCATACTCCGAAGCAGCTGAGAGTATATGCAACAACACCTAGGAGAGACAATAACAATAGTTTAAACATTGGAAATAAGGAAGGCATAAAAGGACTAAAGAGATCTTGTGAAATTGAGTCTCACTTCAAGTGACAAGTCAGGACCAAGATTAGAGCCGAACATAGACACAGTCAAATAACTTAGATAATATTGAGATGCAATTGAGCCCAACATCATAGGTTCCACACTATCTTCATTTACTTTGATGCAGCCACTATCTTCTAAATCTTCAAATGTGCTCTCAACCAAGCTGCACGATACATCAAGCACAAGGACGAGATAATGAAGGAAGCGATACATATTAGCAGGACAACCACCCCCTTCATGGTAAACCTATACAAAGATAGCATGGAACTACTACATGAAAGTCATTACCTTGACAAATAAGAGTTCAAAATTCCTGGATCTGTGTTGTCTAAACCGTAATAGGCCGGATTAACCATCTGAAAAAAGACCAAGGTATGTATACTGGTGAATAAACAAAGAACAAGAAGGATAAGACCATGCATCTTCAACTAAATACGAATCTTGAAGTGGAACCAGTTCTACCAAAAATTCAAACTAATAATAATATGCCAATTATATTATTTGTATCTCAACACTTCCCCCACGTGAAGCCCAACGCAAAAGCCCAACTTGAACTTCGCGTGGACAATGCACTTACCCAACATTAACCAAGTGCCACATAAACCCCACAAACACAAACACAACAATTAGGAGTTATATGATTCGAACTCGTGACTTCATTGTCATGTATGCTGATATCATTTTGTGGAACCAATTCTACCAAAAGTCTGAAATGATGATAGTAATCCCACTATATTATTTGTATCTCAAGTTTTCAACAAATCTAAAACTGGTTGCACAAAAATTACCAATCTCTGAAACATGTAAGTCCATGTGAGGTAATGAACTGCGTCCTCTTTGTGAGAAATTGTTGCAGAAACTATCTCAGCATTGAAATGGTCATGCAACTGCTCCCTCAGACTACTCTCAACAGGAAATGGTTCATAGAGAAACTACAAAGACAGAAACCAGATTTATTAACAAACCAAAGTGAACTTACTCAAAGGTTTCCCATTTTGTCCACAGGCACAACTGACCTTTTTGTAAAAACTTTTCTTGGGCTCGTGGACTAAAATTACTGCTTTTCCATGCTGATCAAATTGTGGACGGCCAGCACGACCCATCATCTGCAATATGTCTGTGATGGGGAAGTCGACATATCTTTTCAATTTGCCATCATAAAATTCAGTTCCCTGTAGATAGCAACAGCATGGATAAACATCATGTACTTTAATCAAGATGATGTATATATGTAAATGAGTCGCATGGGCAGAGCCAAAATCAAGATCAGTTCATCTTTAGTTAGTGTCTGATCCCAATGGACAGAATTATTAAATACAGAAGGCTTTCAAGTTTCAACCAAGAAAACCTGGAAGATGTACTACCCAAAAATATTTTACATTTTTGCTTTCAGGAGAGACTGCAATAGTGCCTTCTAAAAGCTTTCGAATCACTCTATATACAATCTCTGGATAATTGCACATCTATTCAAGCAAATAAAAGTTCTAGGCCTCTAGTTTCTACAAAAACAAATTCAAAAAAAAAAAAATTGAAGAGCACAGTAGACAGCCTCCTAACCTTGACAACGACCAAATGTGCAGGAAGGTTAACACCCCAGGCTAACGTGCTAGTCGACACCAATATCTGCAACAGCAATAAGAAAATGTTTCAGAAACACAACGCTAAGAAGACGGTCTTTCTTATCATAGCTCCATTTAAAGCTGTCCTGTTTGTTTCCTAGAGCAAAGAACAATGATGTGCACTAGATCCCAAAGATATGCAAGCATTTTTAGGAAATAGAAAGCACCTGTATTTTGTTGTTTGCAAAAAGCTCCTCAACAACAGATCGGTCCCTGTCGTTTAGCCCAGCATGATGTAGGCCAATACCAAATTGAAGGGTGTGGCTCAAGTTCTGGTCTGTTGTTTGAGATAGAATCATATGGAGTGCTTCCTCAGGCATATTGAGGAACTGCCTTGGTCGTTCATCAGCAGCCGCAAACTTAAACCATGCGAAACCCAGTTGCGCATATTGTTGGAATGATTTAAATGATAAGAGCTTAAATTAACTGTCAATGATGAATGGTCATGTTCAGTAATACCTGAATTAAGTCGAGAGCAGTAAGCCTTGTTTGTCGCCGAGATGAAACAAATATAAGTACCGGTTTCGTGGGAGAATGTGTACATATAGCAGCATAAGTAGGCTTATTCATGCTATTCATTCTTGGACAATAAAATTTCCCAGGATATCCCTGTGCACAAGAAATTTTCACCGTGTCAGCACCTTATTCAGCCTTGTGAAAACAGAAGGTGAAGAAGTTCAAGAGGTAAGTTTTTGCAAATGAACTGAATAATTCACCTGAATGTGTACTTCAAGAGGTACAGGCCTGACACTAGGCTTAAAGTTGAAGAGGCCGGTCTCACCAACACCCAACCAGTCAGCCAAATCCCTAGTAACAGCAAAAGTAAGAGGAAAAATATGGAAATAAAAACATAGATTCAAAATTTGGGCAAAACAATTTTGGGCAAAACAATTTGGGCAAAACACCAGACTTCTGCTTACAGTACACAAAACAGAGAACTAGAGATATGCAACAAGAGACAAAGGCAGAGGAACTGTACCCGGCATTTGCTAATGCTGTCGAGAGCCCCACAAATCGCACTAGGCGTTCCGTCTGTGATGATATGTACCTCATCCTTGAAACTATAACCTGCGGCCATGCAATTCCAGTCAACAAGAATAACAATGATCAAACTTGATTGACCTCAAACAAATTACAAAGAAGGAAGAGATAGGAACTCCACGTGTCTGAGACAGCACAAAACCACCAGCAATTTATACAGGTCAAACATCCTTTTCTTAGTTACCACTATTATCAAGCAGAACTCACGTATAAATTATACTTCCGAAAACTTAGAACAGAGCAACAAACTTCTTTTACTTTTGTCTTCGTCCACTTCCCACTAAATGATATAGCGAATATCCAAGCATATTGGATAACGTATAGCGGACGATATATAGGGCTATGACCAATTATCGAAATTTCTTAAATAAAGTATAATTATTCTACCTTTAAGGATGAACTTATAAAAAACGAAAATCTATATACTCATTTATAAACTATTCATCCAAAAAAAACACAACTATTACAATTTATTCAATGAAAAAAAACGCAAACAAATGTTCATTGCAACTCTTTTTTACATCAAAATTTTATGTAAAGGCTCCTTCAACATCAATATGATGAATTATTCTGCTTGTAACCTTGCACCTTATTCAAAAACCAAAATAATCAGAAATTATAAAAATTTAAAGTGATTAAATATAATTTTTGTTAAAACGGATATCAAGTCAAAATAGCGGATATCGGGCTGATATTGCGGGTCAACGCTATAGCGACGATATTAATCAAAATTTTTCATATCGATTATAATACACATATTGTAGCTATTGAAGGCCCAAAACCAATATATCGACCGATATTGAAACCGTCATGACCGATATTTAGAACAATGGTGGGAAGAAACGAATGACCGACAAAATTGAGCGTCTTAAGGATTAAATAAGATAGACACAACTTAAAGGCCAACAATAGAAGAAGAGTCCTACGAAGGTTCACCACAAAATAAAACTGCGTAATGAAAAATTCAGCACTGATGAGTGAAAAAATACCTCAAGAATTGGACCTCGATCAGCACCAAGCAAGTGAATTTCGTCCAATATCATCAGCCCCACCTACAAATCCAGACATCTTAGGAGCCAAAGCTTGAAAAAGTACTCATTTAGCAGATTCTTGCTCTTAAGAAGCAAAATAAAGTATTTTACATCACAGAGCCATCGGTTAGAGATAAAAATTAACCTTTTTAACATAGCTTCTGCCATGCCAATTACGACTGATTCCATCCCACTTTTCAGGGGTAGATATAATGATATCTGCCGATAGAAGAGCTACCAAATCTGGAGTGTAATCGCCTGTCATCTCAACCTGAATGAATAATTCACCAATAAAGCATATTCAATCAACTACATAGCAATATTCCTTTAACAGATTGAATGCTGGAAAAAACTTTGAGTACCATCTTTTTCCCCAGCTGAGTTACAAGGCGATTTCTCCAATCAGACATTCTTTCTCTGACAAGAGCCTTCAAGGGTGCTATATAAATAACCTACAAGTAAATGAGCCATCATGACAACGGTAAGAACATTTGTAACAGATTACTCCAGCTTCTCATGGATTACATAAAAAAGGAAATAACAGCAACCCACGCCTGCATCCCTTGCTAAAATCTCAATACACAGGTTCCCATCTAAAATACTCAGTTTAGCATAGTATTTTTTGTTATAAGAGGGACTCAAGTATGTCCCCAGATCCTGACCCAGAAAAGAACACCATATTAACAAGAAAAGGTACCAACAGAAGGCAAAAAGAAAAGAGTTCCTTCTTATGCTATTTCCCTCTTAAACGTATCTGCCTACAACATTGCATTTGATCTTCTATATAGCCACGATGAGGCTTCTACCCATGCATTATTCTTTCACAGGACCAACCATTGATGTACAAGCAGCAAAATATAATTGCAGAGTACCATTGTAAGTGGTAACGTAGTGATGACAAAGGAATGTCTTTTCTCCATCACTTTCAAATATGACATGATATGCTTCTTAGATATCCGCTCCGAGCATAGGAAGTTACATATCTTTACAAATATTAGGGTGACTGTCATAACAATAAGACAAGAACTAGAGATTCTGAGCCGACCTTCATATCAGGCTGAGTGTTGAATAGACGGAACATTGCCAGCTCAGCAGATATAGTTTTCCCACTTCCCGTAGGTGCTCCTAACAGAACGTTCTCATCTGTGTGATAGAGGACATAAAAGGCCTGCCAATATTTAAGGTTAATGGACAAAAAATTATTAGACCAACAAATTAAATACAGCGTGAATTCAACTAGCAAGTAGGTCAAAGCCAAGGATCAAACCTGTGTCTGAATAGGATTGAAATGTGAAAACCTATACAAGTTTTCATACATCTCATTGCTGAGGGCTGTAACAGGCAGGGGTTTCAAGTCCAGTAATTCAGTATGAGAAGTATGGGACTGGAACCAGAGTGCACACGTGAGAAGCAGAATTCTACATCAGAGAGCCAGACAGCCAAAATAGTTAAAATGTTTATTTCAACTTGAATTACTTTCTTACCTCAGGTAGAGCAAGATTATGAAGAGATATCGTGAAGTATGACTCAGCATGCAGCCATGAATCTGAGACTGCACGAATGTAGTACTGTGGTGGATGTGGTTCGAATATCGGAACAGTGAACGAAAACTTTTGAGGTTCTCCTCTTGCCATCTTCTTGGTCAGTGTAAAAAGCTCCGAATGGTAAATATGATCATTTTCAGAGTCCTGTTGTATCAGAGAATAAAGAGTCAAGAAAATTATGACAGGCAAGCTCAAGTGGTTAGATCGGAAGTGTTCTGGAAGCACAAGTTATGCTTAGCTTTGAAGCTGAGGGCAATTTAATCCAAAAACTGCTGTTTATTTGCATAACAAGTTCTACAATCAAATAGCCTAGAACGGCAACATTAATGAACGATGGCAAATATTATAAAAACAAAAGCAACCAGAGGCAAATAGCCCAGCCACTTTACAGTCAGCCGGTGACGGTCAAGTACAAGGACAGTTATAGAAAAGAAAAGCGACTATGCTTGGGTAGTTCCATCTGTCTTTCTTTAAGTTAGAACAGCATCTATTGGGTTTTGTGCTGCATAAGCTCAGGCTTGTGATAGAGTTGACTCATACACAAATTACATCAAGGATTTCACCAACAGTTACAGGCTTCAATTCCGCACACCTATTATCATATCATGAAAGGTGATTGGCCCAATCATTTCTTAAATCCTAAGGAAGGTCCAACAAGGGGGCAAGTTCATATTAGAAATCACTTCATGGGTCTTATAACCAAAGCTTGAACTTCAGGTTCTGGTTGCTTTTACGGTCTGCCACACAATTCCAGCATTTTACTTGTGCTCTTTGCCAATAGATGGTGGATTAACAATTGGCGTTCACTGGAGGATATGTCTAAACCATGTCCTCTTTCGCACAGCCTTCAGCAGAGTTGTTTCCTTCTAACGTCTTCCTTTCATTTCAATTGCTACATTTGCGTTGCCAACATCTACTAACGTTTTGGGCTTACGGAATAGGAATAAAGGTAACTGCTGGGAAATTTAAGAACAAATAGACAAAGCAGTTCTACAAGGGGAAAGTACGAGCAGAAAGGGCGAGGATACCAAAAGCATTCGATCTCCTTGATATAAAACAGGTAATTGATAAAATCATGAAATGTTAGGACTATGAAATTTATAACCTCGACAAGGATCCACCATCGCAGAGCAGCACCATGAAAACGATCCTTCCATACGAAGTCAGGGGTGATTTGTAAATCAATCTGCACAAATGGAATTCAATAAAGCGTGAATTAACAACTAAACAATCAGAATGTGGTACTAAAGCATATACATTATCAATATGATGACCAACCTTTAAAACCGTTCTAGTGATTGGGCTCACATTAGCAAAGAGCTGGACAGAAGGGAAGTAACCCAGATACTGTTTGACCATCTTCAAAAGTAAAAACCCGAAGTAGAAAACACAGGAGGAGAAGTGTTATTCCCTGAAGTTTGATATGGAATGTAAAGAGTAGCTTCAAGTAAATACATTTGTCAACTACCTTTCCTCCAGGAGCATATCTAATTAGAGCTCCAATGTCTTTCTCCTCCATGTCATATAGATGCTCTATGTCAACCCCCCGCTCTTCAATCTTCCTCAGTACCTGGAAAATAATCGCACCATATCAACCAATTTAGGGGCAAAGAAAGCACGATGTTCTTCTCAAAGGAAAAAGGATCATGAATCGAACTTCTGCAGAAAGATCTCTATCAAACTGTCTAAGGGGATGTTGATGCGGCCAAACTTGACGATCTACGGCCTTGCAGTATTCCAACATGAATGCAGACATCTCACACCACCCTCTGCGCAAGCAGATCTCAAATAAAGCACGCATAATACGAGCCAAGCTAGCACTGATGTAAGCAGCATCGGACACCAATGAGAAGCTTTCAATCGGTCTGCGTGATATGTACAGCTGCCAGATGCAACAACAATTAATGGCAAGACACGACAACAAAATTAACAAAGTCATATATGTGTAAGATTATACAAAGCACCTGAATTAGAATTGAAACTTTTCCATGTTTATTGGAGGGACCACCTTTGATCTCTAATGGGCATTCCCGTGCCAATGTCTCTAACTCCATTTGTTCTTCCTCCCGAAGCATGATGTTTTCAAACTCAGATGAATGTGCGACCATGTCAATAACCTAAAAACCCACAGCAGATCATTTGTGAATTGTGCCCCATCGCACCAAAAAATTGGGCAGTCTCAAGAGTAAATGAGAAAGCAAGTAGAGATAAAGCAGGATACAGCATCAATAGCTCAAGCAAAGACTAAAGAGCACATAAGGTCCAGATAGCTAGAAATTCCTCAAGTGCAGGGCCTAGAACTTCTTAAACTTCTCAACAGTATAATAAAAACTTAAAAACAAGACATAGGACGGAAGACAAAAACAGGAAAATTAATGACACCTAAAATGAAGGAACAATATATTACTCATCCAAAAGGTTAAGTGTGTTACCTCAGCATCACTCATGTGAGGTCTTAGCATTTCATTGTAAGTTTCAACACTGGAATACTGAATGTAAAAGTGGCTAGCTATACGTCCAAGCTCGGTACAATAAAAATTGCCACTTTTCTCATCAAAACGCATCATTTTTGCTTTATCAAGAGCACGAGCAGCATCAGTTACAAGAGCTCTTTGCTTCAAATTCAACGAAGGATCCGCAACAACCTGTCAAACCTAGTATATCAATTTCAACAAATGGAACCAACAACTACTTTGATCACAAATCTCTCCATAGCAGCTAAGCAACAGCAGAAGAGATGCGATAACAGATCCACATGAGGCAGTAAATCACATTTTCGCCTATGAGCCTAGTCCTTTTGAAGAAACAACAAGATTTTTAAGTATATAATAAAAAAGGATCTGAATCATTAATACCTCATCCCATCCAATACCATAAGCCAAGGGATTCAGCTTCATTCTGATAAACAAGTAGGTATATCCAAGCCAGGCACAAGCTTCTTTGACATTTGTGACTGTCCCAAGGGCCACCTCGGCATTTAAATTGTCTTTCAAGGAGTTAATAAACTGCATAAATATGGAAAATTAGCATTAATGCAGATAAATTGATATCTGAGCTCAGAGAGCAGAACTCATTGCTTTAATTTGTTCAAGAAAACTAGATAATTCTCAAAAGATACACTAACAAATCGAATCAATTCATAATCATAGAAGTTCTGAATTCTAGTTAAAACCATATTCTACAAGCCAAATAGAGAGCAATGATCTTAGGGTCTAGTTCCAACGGATGCAGCTTTAATGCTTATGCTTATGGTAGAACTACAGCTTCCCGCTCATTGTTGCAGTGATTGGCGTGCATCCAAAGACCATTACAGATTAAATCATGTGCAACTAAAAGTTTATCACAAGCAGCATCGAGGAACACTTATTAAGATATCTATTACCCTCCATCCTTTGAAAATAAGAACTGTAAAGCAACAGAGCAAGATACTAAACACAAATGTAGCTGTTCGCTACAAGTACCTGACTTTCAATGGGGAGTTGGCTTGTCAGCAGTCGTAGATAGTAGGCTAACTTTTCATGAGAAGTGATTATAATGCCTTCACCACTTTTATCAAATTGAGGTCTACCTGCACGTCCAAAAATCTGAAAAAAGAAATACTCAAAAAATGTTGATGAACAGCTGAACACTAATTTCTTCAGAGAAAAGTTGAAGAAATAAAGGTCAGAACCGTGGTCTTACCTGCATAACGTCAAGCATTCCCAAGTCTCTCCAACCACCGGCTTTTGGATCATACAACTGAGTACCCTGTGAGGCAAAAGCAAACAAAGGAATGGAAAAAAAAAAAAGGTGCACATCTCAGGCATCGTACAAACAAAAGCGGACAAAGTCATTTGAGGGAGCAACCAACCAGTAAATTATCCATAGTACTTTTAATTGTCCTACTAACTGCTCAAGTGGAGTTGGCTCGGTGGAAACCAACTCTCCTCCTAACCATGAGGTCAAGGATTCAATGCCCTGTCAGAAAATAACCTCTATGTAAAAATAAGGATAAGGTCTGCGTACATCACCCTATCTCACAGGGGTGCCCTCCCCACACCCTGTACTTGACGGGATTATATAGATATGTTCATTTTCTTTTACTTTTAATTGTTCTACTAGCAAACGGAGAAGCATTTACAAAATGTGCCAGTCTTGGAAACTAGAACCCTCTCTAAGATCTTTTCTGCAGCTGAATCCCAAGGCTATCACATATACTTTATATTCTAAATCACACTCTTAGACTTATTTCAGTGAGGAAATCGAAAGGAAACCCAAAACACCTTATGCACACTCTCCCTTAGGCTTTACTCTAATCACCGTAAATGAAAGAGTGATGGAAGAAATTTCATGTTTTCTGCGTTTTCTCTACTTCAGTTCAGCATTAAGGATACTCTAGTGCTAATAATACTTCGGAGATAGATTAGTCCTCACACATACTATAGCTTTTCTGGACATGAAAAGACAATTTTCTAGAGATCCATATTCCCATCACTAAGGAAACAACGGTACCTAATGGCTCTCCCTTAAAACACCCTGTGTTACTGCTCTAGAGAATATTTCTCATCAATAGCTAACCAGTCACGCAATAAACTAAATCATCTGAAGTAGCACACAAGATTAAGGTACGAACCTTGATGACAACTGTGTGAGCAGGTAGATTGACTCCCCATGCAAGAGTGGCCGTGCAAACAAGTACCTGAAGAAAGAGTGTGCATCCACTGATGTTAAAACAAGTCACAGAGATGTGATAACAACTAGAATAAATTTACCTTCAAAATTCCAGAAGAAAATAGTCGCTCAGTGAGACCTCTGTCAGCACGCAGCATTCCAGCATGATGAATACCAAATCCAGAATCAAATAGTCCAACTACTTCTTTGTTTCTTGACTTCATAACCTCTTTCTGAAGGCAGAGAACAGGGTAACACTCTTATTTCTGAGAACCAGGAAAATGACATGAAGACAGACATTGAAGATTCTTGCCTTGATCAGTGCAAACTGTGGATGGTCCTCGTTTATGAAAAGCTCCAAGTTATTATCTTCACGTGCAATCTCAATCTAGCACCCAGATCACATTATCAACATGCAAGATACAGAAATCATTGTCAAATAAATTAAAAGGTGTCATGCTTCATAAAAAGAAGACCAGATAATATGTGCAGGCATATTGTTTGAAACTTTGAATTATGAAAAAACATATAGTCGCCTGTGCTGATGGAAGGATAACTTCAATGGTTAATCAGAATCTAACATCGGTCTTTCAAAGCATGACAACTTTTAGTACAAAAACAGCCTATTTATACCATGTTCAGCTAAACTTGATCATCAGTTTCACTTGGTAAACCAATAGGAAACCAGGGATGGTACTCAAGTTATTCTCAATAATATCATAAGTTAAAGTATTCCAGAAGAACCATACCAGTTTCTCAGCGGTTTTCCCAGTGTCTTTTCGAGAATGCACGAAAATCATCACCTGATGACCTTGCCTTAATGACTCAACTACCTGCAATGCAAGAATACGAAATGATAAGGGTGAAAATGTACTGAACTATGCCAACGATAGATAGGTGGGCACTTCAGGTTACCTTTTTGTAGCATATCCTGTTAAGCAGTTCATTACGTGCCGCAAAGTTTTTCTCACTTATCCCAATGTACTGTTGCGCAAGAGGCACTGGACGATAACTTGAATCAAAGAAGAAAAGCCCATTATCTGGATTCACCCGCAAAAATTGCGCAACCTAGTAAAGAAAATATTCAATTTTTAGTTGTAATGATGGACATTTTGAGATCATAGTGAATCCTTTCAGAAACCGGAAAATATATTAAGTAGGGGTGAAGAAACCTCCAAGTAGTTTGGAAGAGTAGCTGAAAGCCCAACTATGCGTATCATGGACTGGGAAGACTCGACCTACGAGAAGAAAGAAAAAATCAAGAATCAGAAATGATAAAACGTATCACAAGTAGCATGCAGAGCCAAACAACTTCGCCTACCCCAAACGATATAGTGATAGATATCCTGCCTTTTTTCCTTATATAACAAGGCTTTCACTTTCCTTTCCTCATTTTCTTCATCTGCCTCATCTTACAGGTTTTGTTATATAGCTTGTGCTATTTTGTAGAGCATTGATTTTCTATGTCCCAAAGAAACCGTAACCCATGAGTCATGGCACCTCTCACCTAAGCTCTATGACCTGTTGCGCCTTGGCAGATCTCCCACCTTTTAAAACATTGTCCACTGAACATTCTACCCTCTCTTACAGTCAATGGAAATTGTTCCTTTGCTTAACAAATTTATACTATTAGGCAGCAATAGGAACAGAAAAACATAGAAGTGCTTGATGGAAATGAGAGTTCAGAGCCTGATATGCAATCAAAGTTTGTCTTCTAAACAAACTCCTGCTAATTCCTTAAGAGTCACACAAAACAGCGTGTTTAAAAAAAGAGGGGTTCCATAAGAAACATCATTATATAAGCTTTGTATAAGCTTTGGCCCACAAAAGGGACAATCAAAAACCTCATATTAAACAGGCGACCAAGGCAGCAACATCAGTTATAACCAGTTTCACAAAGATCAGTAATGCAACTTGGAGAACATACAGCAAAGTTCCTATATTATTACGCATCACCTGACGGAGGGTTCGAGCGACTAGCGCCTCTATGACAGGACCTCTATCATCATTCAGGAGGTGTACTTCATCAATAATTAGAAGCTTCACAAGCATAGAGAGCGACATATCACTGCTCTTGCGTGTGATGACATCCCACTTTTCAGGTGTTGTCACTATCATCTGATTCAAAAAGAACCGAATTGTGAGTCACATAGAATCCTAGAGAACTTTGACAATGCAAGACAGCTTTTAGTTATATCACACTTACCTGAGTCTCCTCAAGTTCATGCTTAGAAAGTTGCATGTCACCAGTAAGCTCTTTCACTGTCATATTTAGTGGAGCCAAACGATGGCTAAATGCAGAGGTCACCTCTGCGGCCAATGCCTAAAGGAAAACTCGAGAGGTGAAAATCAGTAGTGTAAGTACAGCAAAATGGAACTTTGAAAGGCAGAAGAAAAAGCCCACATCTACCTTCATAGGAGCAACATAAACTATTTTAAACTTTTCTTTATGCAGGTAACCATCCTTGAAATGCTGCCCGATCTGAAACAGCCATTGAAAAATGACAATGGTGACAATGCAATGGAACAGAACATGCAACAAGATATGCACATAACATTTAAGTTGACTGGACTTTGAAGGAACCAAGGTGTTCGATATTAGTAATCAAACTGATGTTAGTTTTTCCAGCCCAAACAAATACCTCATGCAAAATAGCGATCATAGCAATGTTAGTTTTTCCAGCCCCGGTGGGTGCACAGACCTGAAAAAAAAACGTACACTATGAGATTGCGGAAGCATTACAATTGCTGTTAGTACCAAAATAAATGATTCTATATTTCACCCACCAATATATTCTCGTTACTGTAGTAAACAGTCTTGAAAATCCTGCTCTGGATACGGTTAAGAGATCTGTAGCCTTGAAAGGCAGCTTGAGCAAAGTCATCCAATTCCTTTATCTCAATCTGTAATAAAAAAGAAATTCCAATCAACATTGAATTCAAAAATAAACAAGGACACAATAATTCGAGCAAGTCATAAACCAACATCTATAGAAGCCAAATACCAGTTTTTCCCCAGGCTTCATTGGAGCAGTGGGTATAGCGGGAATTATTACTTCTTCATAACCCTTATAATGCTTTCTCTCAGTTCCTTGTGGAAGAGCTGAAATAGAAAATGATTCTGCACCTTGGCCACTTCCTATCAAATCGTCAAACAGATTTCCCTTTTCACTTGCTTCGACTAATGAAGAAAAGCTTGCTGCAGATACATCATCCTCCAATCCATATGCCCCTCCGCGTTTATTCCTTCGTTCCTCTTTCCGCCGCAGTTTATCCATCTGCTTCTCCAATTCAGTTCGTACAGTAACCTGGGAAAATCTCGCACACAAGTTGTAGTTACACCAAATTTCATTGAGTTGAAATTTCACTAAATAGCATTACCAAGGTACCTGAATTCCATAGCTAGGCATCTGCATCTGCCTGTTTGAAGCAGATTTATCAGATTTAAGCACCATTAAACCATGGTTAATTGCATCAACAAGCACCTTTCTATGCTGAAAGAAAAACAATGTTGCATCACCGTGAGAATTATGATAAAATGTCTCTCGCTCAAGCATCTGCAGCATGACAAGATAGGCAATACTAGGCAGCAAGGTAACATCAGGGGCTAGTGGTAAACATCTGGAAGGAATACTTCTTTAAAAATTCTCCATTTCATACTCGTGTTTAGCTTGTGCTATTTTTTTCATCATAATTTAATTTGAGAACTTAATATATTAAACTAAACTATTCCTGTTCACAAGTTTCATTGCGGTGATGGATTTGCTTGCCTGGATACCCCTTTAAATGCTAAGCCAAGGCTTTGCATTTGTAAAAAAAACAGAAAAATCAGCAAAGAGCAACAGTTTTGCGGTCATAACAATGTCAATAGATTGAATGGGACAGTTAACTTATTTGTCTCATACAGGTGTTGTGCATGTAATAACATACTCCCTCCGTCCCAAAAAAAATTGCAATAATTTTCTTTATTTGTCCGACCCACAAATATTGCAACACTACGTAAAAAGAAAACTTTTTCCAACAAAAATATCAAATTATCTTTACTTTTACTTTATATCACATCAATCCATCCACTAACATTTTCATCTATATATTTCTCTCTCCTTTCCCCCTCACAAATCACAAAAGGTAAAAGAGTACAAGTAATCAAAATTCAACACTCCCATCAATTTGAGTGCACTGTCTTGATGTTACACTCAATTTGGGACGGAGGGAGTAATTTGCAAACTGAACTTTAAATTAAGTTTGTAATTAAGGAAAAAAGGCAGAAACTAATTTTCCTGACAGCCACCAATTAGCCGATAAGTCTTCAAACCAAAAAAAGTAAAGAAATAAAGAGAAAAGAAAAACTTGAGCCGAGAATGTTAAGAAGTTATCATTCACAGAATCACAGTATACTTGATTTATGAAGTTAGGTTTTTCATGTCAAACCAAACAATGGAGGTCATCCGGCATACAACTGTTACGATATCATCAGAAGAATTTCAGAACAATATTCTAATCATCAACTTCCTTTTTAACCCAAACTATGGGGGGGAAATAGAAAACAAAAGCTACAAAAAAAGAGTAACTTGCAAAAGCTGGGCTGCTCTCGAGTCTTGACTTTGGTCTTGATTATTGAGATATTTGTGATGCTGACTTACAGGTTTCTTTTTAATCTTTGTTGTTTATTATTGATGTATAGGGGATAAACAGATCTGTCTACACTTCATGCTTTGGGATGGCTTAATGAAAAGTTCGCTCATTTCAAAAATACATAAATAAATAAATAACTTTGTCATGTACTTACTGAGATAAGATCCTGCACCGTTTCAAAAGAGGCATACCCAACCAGATCCATCATATCACCCGCTATCTGGAACAAATGTGATAGCATGACAATCGAACAAGGGTGAATCAAGGTGCGTGATCAAGATCTATATGAGTAATAACCAGTGAAAACAAATGTTTCAACCCATACCTCCTCCCCATGTTTATCAGAATTAAGAACCCGACAAATGGCCATGGCTAAATCATCTCCTAGAAGTTGCGACGAGCTCTCCTTCACTATTTGTTCACATACATTTCTCAACCATTTCAAATCATACGCATTACCGGGTGCTACATTTTGGTGGACAACTCCTGCATCATGCCATACATTTTGAAGTGAAATTGATGGTATTGTGCTCTCCTCTCCCAAAATCTCATCCTCCACAGGAATATCTACTAAGAACCGAGACGGGGTTCTGAAATCAAGCTCAGCACCAAATTCTACATCCTTGCTGCCACAGCTCACACTTTGATCTGAAGGAGCAATAGAGACGAGATGATCCTGAGGCTGCAAGCGGACTAGATTCTGAGTAATGGAGATCACTTTCTGCAGTCCCACATTAGAGATAGAATGGCCGACAACTCTCTGCAACTCAGCCCTGCACTTGACAAATAATTTACAAATGACACATTGAACATAATGATGATCGAGACTTGCAATCGATAAAACAAATCCGCAAAGTGAAATAGAGAACAAACTACTTCTTTTCTGCAATTCTCGTCCTGCTAATATCCTCCTCTCCTCCATCCCCACTAAAAAGCCTGTAAGCAGTCAATGCAACTTCGCGGAACTCATCCGAATCCACCTCATCGTCTATCAAATCCACAACAGCAGCAACAAATTGCTTGTACGCCTGTCTCACCGCAGGAGAGGCTGTTCACACAACACAAGTCACAACACCAGCCACACAAAACCCCCTTAATCAACTCAAAACTACACAAAGTAAAATCACCATCAAGCAACATTTTCAATTTTCAATCATAAGAAAAAGACCTTGTTGACGATCACTTTTGTACAGTTGCTTCGAAACTTTTTCTTTCATACGGTTACAGACCACGTGGAATGTGACAATCACTTTTGTACAGTCACTTTGGAAACTTACTCTTTCACACTCTTACAATTACACGAAATATGTAGTCAAAGCTTGCAAACGACTACACAAAATCGCTGAGATCAACAATAATATCCAATTACTAGGAAACTACAAAGTCATTGGCAACAACATCATTGAGCACTACAATCATTATCATAACCAACCTTCTTCCCATTTATACACGATCGTCCTCGCAAGCTCCGACTCATCCAACGACCTCGCCGAACTATACAAAAAAAAAACACAACACACAATCACTCTACTTCATTCAAAAAACATTAATTCCAAATTTTGTGTCTATGATTTTCGGTTTGTTTCATACCTTTGGGGTTTGAGTGCGGCTTGGAGGATCGATTTGCGCCGAAGATAGGCGTGGTCGGTGTCGAAGGGGTCTCTGAGAGAACTCGTCAATCGAGGGAGTTGAAGCAGCATCGTCGCCGTCGCCGTCGCAGTTGCCGTCGCAGTTTTAGTGGTTTGGTGGCTGAGTTCCGGCGAAGAGAAGGGGTTCCGGCGGTGGAGGTGTTCAACACGAGAAATCCTCAATTGATGTTCTGCTAGTACGAGAAAATGAATTAGCCTTGCACTAACCTTGGATACTGAAACTAATTGACTTGAATAAACATAAATTAACTTATACTACATTTTACATAAATTATGATTAGAGTTATGATATTTTATTTCATATTATATATTATATTTTTTTATTTGGGACGTTCTAAAATACAATCAACATATCATATCTAATAATGTCTTAAAATACAATCAACATATCATATCTAATAACGTTTTAAAATATAATCAACATATCAGATTTAATAACTTTTTCATATAAAGAACATCAAAATAAATTATATTTATTACAGTACATATATCATCTTCTTTCTTCTTGTTTCTCACTCTATTTCCTAAACTCCACTATCATAAAAAAATACTCTTTTTTCATCAAATTTCATAAAAATTCTCATATTGGGTCAAATCGTTCGTTATATTTTGGGACGGAGATAGTATTTTTTTCGTTTTAAGTAAATTTAAGACACATCATTCAAAATAAATATCTCACATAAATTATAATTTTTTTATAAAATAGTAATAATTTAATGTAAAAAAGATTCAAATATGCTTATTTTTTTTACACTCAGAAGGATAAAATTATCAAAACTAACAAAATGAATCTGTGTGATCGTAACAAGTCAATCTTTCACAATAGATTCGGGACGAAGTGAGTACTAATAACCTGAACTCGACCCTTGTCTTAACCCTCGTCAGTGTGCTTAAGTAAGAAACACAATTTGTCATAATAAATAAGACAATGCGACCCTAATATCGTTCAATGTGGCACTGAGTGTGTTTGTTGTGACAAAATAATACAGTGCATCTTTATTATCACGTGCTTAAGATTTATTTAGGTGTTAAAAAATCCGTTCAATACCAGTTAAAGAGCAAGAGCCTATCCTTATGAGACGATAGTTGCACATATAAATATATATATCATTGGAGCTGGAATTATTACGATTGCTGGCACCAGACTTGCCAAAAACTACTTTCTTCGACAAAATGATTCAAAACTGTAAGCTCAATTTCAAAAACGTTTGTACATGTTTGATACACATTGGAGTTTGCACCTACCACATTCCAAACCATTTTTTACAACCATGAAATTCCCTCTTTGCCCAACGACATGACAGCCCCACACTCCATTTCACTTCCACCCTCATTCACTCACTCACTCGAGTACTCACCCTCTCACTCCACACACCTTTCACTCAAATCCACTGCAAGTGGGCAGCAGCAGCCACCATTGTTGATTAACTTGGTGGCCAAGAAGAGCCAAAGCCTTGGCTAGTTCATCAATGGCAGCTACTCCACTTCAGCTCACATTTCTTCACTTCATGGTTTTGGCCGTGACTAGCAGCTTTTCATGCAAGGTCGGAGCTGTGGCTGCAACTGTCGCCGTGTCCTCGTCGTCTTTCAATCGACAGAATTGTATGCACATTGTTCTCTATCTCTTCGATTCATCATGTCATTTTAATTAGGTACACAATTGTGTAACCAGCTGTGTCAAAAACTCAAGACTTTTGACCGAAGATCCAGATATGCTATTAGTGTAGTGAGGCGGCCCGGCGGCCCAGCTCATACCAAGTGCCTAATAAACAGGAATGTCCGAGATTTGAACTTGCGATCCCTAGTCATATATATCGTCCTGTCAAATTGAGAAATTAATTATGCTATAAGTTCAGTCATGAGATTGTTGCAAAAGTGGTAGTACTATTTCATGTCAAGATTTTTGAATCATGCTCATTGTTGTCCTGATATGGCTTAATCTTATTCGGTTGTCTTGTTTTGGATGTATCGTTGTGTGTTCTGTGTTTTTCATGTGAAAAAAGGAAAGGAAAGAAATATCCCCGAATAATCCTGTCAAGGGCATACTTTGGAGAGGACACGGATGATCTACGTAGTTTTATCCCTATTTTTACATAGAGAAATTGTCATCGGATGTCGAACCGACCTTACGGTTAGGAGGGAAGCAGTTTATGTAGAGAGGCTGCTTACTTTTTCATGTGAGCTAAGTGCAACTTCTTGTTCCTAAAGTTCTAGCATTTTTTATTTTTTTGCTTGGAGAATAAACCAGAATGAAAGTTATCACTCAATTGGGATGAATGAAATTCATTGATAGCAAGCCGTTTAAAAGGATTGGATTCATCTCAAGGAACGGAATGAGTCTCATTATTTGATGACTTGCTCATAACTTCGTCTGGGATTACTGGAATGTAAAAGAATAATTTTCTTAGTGACCTTTTTCCTTTTGTCTATAGGTGCATGGTGTGTATGCAAGGAAGGACTAAGCGACGTAGTCTTGCAGAAGACGTTAGATTACACTTGTGGAGCAGGAGCTGACTGCAACCCTATCAAACCAAAGGGTGCTTGTTTCAATCCAGACACCGTCAGGGCTCATTGCTCATACGCTGTCAACAGTTATTTCCAGAAGAAAGGTGAAATTGGTGGCACCTGCGACTTCGGTGGCACTGCTGCTGTCGTTGGATCAGATCCCAGTAAGTATTTTCGTATTTTTGATTCTATAATCCAGTTCATGATAATAGGAGAGTTGTTGCAATGTAAGGAAGGGATGAAATCTAGTCACAGAATCTCGGTCTCGAACTTTATGTGTAATAGATAAGCATTGGCTCGCTGGTGTGGTGGATAGGTAGCAAATTGAATCATTTGCATACGTTACAACCTATTGCCTGGTTCAATGATGTTTGTGGCTCGATATTTGGCAATTGTTTGGTGTTATGAAATGATGCTCTTCTTCTATGTTTAGCGTCTATTAGCGAAGTGATGCACACTTATAGGGGAGATCTGTTCAAGAGCTACAAGTATAAAATTCACTATCTGAAATTTACGACAGTGCACAACTACTGATGAAGTTCAAACAGAACTTTGCAAAGTTTATTGGCAATTAGCGGGCATTGTCCCTGATATTTGATCTGTTTTTACAGGTTATCTGGGATGTGTTTATCCTAATATTGCAAGGTAGAACCTCTTCTTCTGTACACTGCTTTTCTTGATTTGTCCTTTTGTCTTTCTCTATGGTCGTATGGGTAACCAACGAACTCACGTATATTCTCAGCAATGACAAAAGTAAATCTTTGTCGAGATTGAAATTATAGTCTTTCATGTGGAAAATAGATCACGGGAAGTCGAATTCAGAGATTGAACTCATTCAAGCTCAAGTAAACACAACTTTTCACTTGATATAATCATATCCTCTTTTGCTGTACCAGTGCATCCACCACAAGCAACGTACCGACTGGAGCCACCATCTCACCTCATACCAATACGACTTCGACTACAGGTACAAATCCTAACGTTGGCCCGCTTGTTGGTGTCGGTGGGGGTTTTGGCACGTCAGGACCGGGCATCAACGATGAGAATAAGGCGGTAATAGCAACTCAATGTAGCATCTTGTGTTCTATGATCATCTGTCTCATGAGCTTTATGCTTGTGTTTACGCGGTTGGGCTGATCACAAAAAAAGAGGCTGCTGCACCAGACAAGCTATGTCATAAGGGAAAATCACGGAAGAAAGAGGCTGCTGCAGCAGACACGCTATGTCTTAAGGGAAAGGGCAATGGTTAGATATATCGGTCATTGCTTTAAGCTGTCATCCCAAAGATTGATAGAATTGTATCCTCCTTTTTTTCCCTTGTTATGAAGTTAATGTTCTTTGGCAGTGATTAAGTAGATGAAGTGAAGATGTTGGCTATCATCTTTTAATTCATTATAATGTCTTGTACTACTCATTTCCAGGGTAATCTTGAAATAGATGATGTATGATCAAGTTATAGATATCAAAAGACCTTTAGCCTAGACACCATATCATAATCTATCTTTGGATTTTGGATTTCGAAAGGAAAATGCAAATTAATCTATTCAATATACTAAAAGAAAGCGCGAGAGGTTATAATTTTGTTGGATATTTTAGATTTAAATATTTATTTTTACAAGTGAATCATCTGTTTTTATTTTAAATCGAGTCAAATTGTAATACTATTTTTCGAAATAAAATAAATATTGCATAAATTTGAAAAATCTTATTTTATTTTATAAATACATACCTTTCAACAAATTTTTTAAAATCCCATCAAATTTTAGGTTTATTTTCAGTTTCTATCATCTTTATCAGGAATGTAAAAAGAGCCAAATAAGTCGAGTTCAAGTCGTACCAACCTCAACTTGTTTAACTGTTTGGTTCATCCTGGCTCGGATTGAGCTTGTTTATAAACAAATCAAGCTTGGCTCGGCTTGAGCTCATTAAGGGCTCGGCTCATTTGGCTTGTTCCTTTAAAACTCATTAGAGCTCGTTAAGGGCTCGTTCATTTCAATTTAGAGAAAAAAAATCATATATTATAGTGTTTTTAGTAAATATAAATAAATTTTTAATACATATATATGTATTTCAACTATTATGTATATTTCGAGGCATTATCGAATTTTTACCAAGCCGAGCCCAAACTCGGGCTCTTACCAAATCTAACCAGTAGAGGTGCTTAGATGAACAGTGATATGTTCAAATTCGTTCATTTAATTAAAAGAAATTGAGAATCTTGTTCATATTAGACTCATTTTGTGATCGAACGAGCTCTAAATGAGCCATTTTGTGATTGAACGAGCTCTAAATGAGCCAGACTCAAACTGAGCATCGAGCTTAACGAGGTTCTTATAACCTAATCTTCATAAACAAATTGTAATCAGATCTGTTTATTTTTATTCCGTATATAGGTACATGGGTGCCCAAACTAAAAGTGATACAGATATAAGAAAAGGGTGGAGGGTTGATGGGGCTTCAATTTGATACATATAAAGAGTCAAGAATCATAATCATTCCCGCCATTTATTTAGGCCTATATTAGATCTTGACGAGGATATGTTTGAGTGAGTCTAATCAATTAGAATCCAAATGGTAAAATTACTAGATATGTAATCATGTTTATCAAAAGTTTGAGTTAACGAAATCCAAATTATTTTTTTTGTCCCACAACTATAATAATATTTTTAAAAATAATATTATTTAATATTTATTGAATAATGTTTCTTTTTCATCAAATCCATCGCATGAAACTATATAAATTAAACTACACTTAATAATTCACGAACAGTTAGAGTAAAACAAGTATGAAGGAAACTACACTTAATAATTCACGAACAGTTTGAGTAAAACAAGTATGAAGGTACATAAATATCGATCAAAATTCGTGTCGACCAACCTCCAACAATCCCATAGCATAATATTATGCGCCCTCAAAATCCAGCCGTCCATCACGAAACCCTGCTCCTCCCTCACCCACCCGAATGCACCATCCAAGCCCGTCCCCCACAGCCCCTTCCCATGGACCCGCACACAGCCAATCACTACTCTCCCCACACTCCCCCGCACTCTCAAGTCCGACATTGCACTGAACCCCATAAAAACCCCAGCGAGGGGCTGAGCTCGCCGCCGCGTTTCGCGGACTCTCAGCGGCGAGGCTGACGTGGACGAGTTCGACTTCGCTCAACGATGGCGGAGTCGCCGACGAACACGGACACGGTGAGCCGTGACACTGAGGCTCGTCTCTGTTGTTGCTGTTGATGTTGCTTTTACTTGCTAGTTTTGGTAAATGAGGGGTGAATGGGAGAGGAATTGGTGTGCCCTAGGGTTTGATTGTTGAAATGGTGAAATTAGAGGAGGACAATTGTTGGCATATTGATGCTAATATTATTTTGGAGCTTCTATCGTGAGTTCGAGGTTGTGATAGAGGTGGTTAGTGTGTCATGGGTCAGTAAGTTCGAAGCATGTATGGTGTTTGAAACTCGGTATGTGATGGGTGGATGTACATTGTTGATTTAGGTTTATTATCATGTGTTTGAGGTTGTGGTAGAGTTGGTTCTAGAATATGGTATTAGAGCAGGTGTGACATGGTCGGGAGATCGAAGTTTGGGATTCCCGTATGTTTATTATTTGGTGTGTGGGGTTTGTTTGAGACTTGGTTGAGAAGACAAGTTACTTGACCTTTTCCATGTTGTTGGTTCGAGAAGGTTCCTCTATATACTTTGCCCGAGGAGTAGTTGAATGAGTGGAAATGGGTTTGATTGAGTGATTAAATGATTGATATGGGGAAAATTGGTTGAGGAATATTGTTTAGATGCTGATGTTGTTGGACTTTTTGGTAGGACCCACTTAAATGGTTTGATAGTATTACCTTTACCAACAAGATGCACCTTCCTTTTTGGTAGCCAATCACTTTAGAACTCCGCAGTTAAGCGTGCTTGACGTGGAGTAATGTTGGGATGGGTGACCTCATGGGAAGTTTCTCAGGGTGTTTGCAAGTGAGGACAAAGCATACTGAAAGGACCTCGAAAGTGTTTCGTGGTAACGACCCGGTGGTCGGGGTGTTACAGAGTGGTATCAAAGCAACCCTACGATCGCGTGCTGGATTCGATGTCCCGGGTCACCCGTCTAGCGGGGGAAGGTTCTGGGGCTTGTGTATCGTGCTTGAAGTCGCAACGAGGACGTTGTGTTCTTGAACTTGGGGTGTATGTAAGGACCCATTTAAATGGTTTGATAGTACTACCTATACCAACAAGGTGCACCTTTCTTTTCGGTAGCCCATCACTTTAGAACTCCGCAGTTAAGCGTGCTTGACGTGGACACTGAAAGGACTAGTGTTGGTATGTGGGGTCAGTCCTGAGCCTGGAAAGTGTTTCTTGGTAATGACCTGGTGGCCGGGGCGTTACATTTTGGTAGTTGGTTTTAGAATGTGGTATCAATGTAGGTGTGACATGGGTTAGGTCCAGTAGGAGTTCGAAAGTGGTGTTTGTTTGAGACTTGGTAGAGAAAATAATGAGCTGGTTTAAGAAGGTTCCTTGACATAGTTTTTCCTTGGAGTTGTTGAGTGAGTTGAAATGCGTTGGATTGAGCAATTAGATGGATGAAATGTTCAATTTGAGGAGAATATATTTGTTGTTTTCTCACTTCTCAGACTCTGTCTTCGAGTGTTGGTTTGGTTACGAATGTGGGTGTTGCGATGAATAAATTGGCATGCAATCTGTGGTGGCTTTGAGGTTGGGGTCGGTTGCGTGCGTTTAATCTGTTGTTGTTAGATTTTGGGATGTTATGAGTCTGAATTTGGAGTGTAAAAAAGGGTGGACTTTACCAGTTCTCTTAGAGCTAGGGTGATATTTGTGAAACCTTTGCTACTGTGTTTGCTGTGGTTTTGATTGTTGGGGGCAGTTATTGTTTGTTGCATCATGTCTAATGTGCTGTTTTCCAATTTGAGAAGATATTGTATGTCAAGTTTCCATAAAATGATGTCAAGCTGCATTTGGGCATGTATATTACAGATGGAGTGAGCTTATATGGAAACCTTTGAGTACAAAGTGAGTTGTGGGGTACCAGCTGACCAGGAGTAAATGACCCGACTCCTGAGGGTTTCACCAAGGTCAAGTGACTGATGTGGCTGAAGCACCTTCTTTTCTAAATACATATGTTAATTTTTTACGTGAATTATTAATGATGCAGCAATAAATTCCTTGTTTCTTCCACTCCCTTCCAAGGAATACAACTAAATACATGAATCACTGCAGAATCAACTAGAGTTGAACTACATCACCTGCATGTATAAGCTTAAAAAATTTGGTATAGGTGACCTTCTCACTGTGCAAGTTGAGAGCGGGAACTCCTTAAATGCTCTCGATGGGTTCTGAGTTGAGTCTGTTGACTGAAAAATCCTCCTAACAGGTGTTTCATATTTCTGTTCTGTGTTTTCTGTGTCACCGTGCTATGATTTGTAGACAAAACACTTTTACTTGAAATGCTACCCCTTAGCGACAGCTTCTAACTAGTATCAATATCTTGTACCTTACAGAACAACTTATTGAAGACTTCTCTTTTGAACTTTTATCTCATGCAGGAGAAGCCTTGTGAAATATGTGGTGCTGTTGGGTTTGTAGAACTGCTCCAAGTCTGCTCAAAATGTAATGTGTCTCGTGAACATAGGTGAGGTGCCTTCAGTCTCTTTCTTCTACCTGTTTAATGTTTGATTAGCTCATCATCCGATGCATCTTGTTTACATTTGCGTCATGTTGGTGTTTATAATACTGTAATCATGTTCTGCTTTAATTGAGTTTAGTGTCTGTAAAGCTCTCTTCTGATCTGCCAGCTTGTTATTGGCTGTGCTATATTTGTTGTAAATATTTTACATTGGGGCTACTTCAAAAGTGAATGATGGCATAAACTAGCTATTCTATCACATTTTATGTCTGTCTATAGTTACAGTGGAATCATCTTAATCTTCGTTGGTTGTTTGACCATGGTGGAAGTAAATATGGACCGGCTGTAGGTGCTTTCTTGCTCGTTTTGGATGTCTTTGTTAGTTGATAACAACTTGTGGAAATTGTTTTATGTACAAATTTTTCAATCTACAGGTCATCCTGATGAAAAGCTTGGGTTTATTATAGATGAAAGTTTTTTTTTTTTTTTGGTTTAATGGGTGTCGTGTCATTGCTGGTTCCCCTTCTAGAGAGATGTGAGAATAGCTTATGCTTTGTTTTGCATCTTACACGAACTATGGCTATGTGTGCAAGAGAAACCAACATCTTGCCAATGTAAACTTTACGTTCTAGGTTGTATTGTGCTTTAGATGCGAATTAACCCAAGATGAATAGCAGCGCATGCTCATATCATATCTTCTTTGTGTGACAGATACACAATTCTAACTGCTTAAAGTAATGAGTAAATGCCACTTATTTGGTATCTATATCCTGTTTCATAAAAGTTATTAGTTCTCTTCATGAATGAGCGTCTCTGTCATAGTCGTTTCAGTGGTTTTTGGCTCCTTGTATTTCTGTTGCCTCAACATGTAGTAAAAAAATTTCTCTTTTAGATTAAAAAAAAGGTGCAAATGGAAAAACTTGGGATTCTTTTTAATGAATCATTTATGAGGAAATGATGGTTCTTTAATGAGAACACCAATGTATCCTTGTCATTTTGGACCATTATCTTGATGATGCCATGTCTCTCTGTTTTAGTTACTGCATGAAAAGGATCGAGTGTGAGGGAACAGAAACTTGGGTTTGTGAAGAATGCAAACTAGGAAACCTGACACTTTCTCGGAAGCCTGGTATGTCAAAAGACTCTGTTCTCTTTTTCTGAGATCCTTGCTGTCCTTGTTCAGATTATTTGCTTTTTCCAAGGGCCTTCTGTAGTTCCTGGTGAACATCGCGATATTAGATGGCAGAGGCTTAAGATTAAGAACCCCCCGATCAATGCCAAGGTCAAGTATCTTTCCCCAGAAGAAGTGATTGGGCTGGGTTCTGTATCAAATAGAAATGACTCGGAAAGTAAACCCATCTCTGTCTCAAGTTCTGCAAGGAGCATGGGTTGCATGTCAAAAAGGTGTCCCGAGACACCTCCATCATGCCGACAGCCACAGACTCCTGGTCGTAACAACACATTGACCTGCGGTCCTAGTCCAAGCATGCGAAGTCAAATGTGTAAAGGTAATTTGTAGGACTTGAAATGTTTTACAACCAACTCATTGATGTTATCTATTTCAAATTTTTTGGACGTTGCAAAAAATGCTTGAGTTGTTTGCTTCACGTGGAAACACTTTTTCATAAATGGAACTGCCTGTCCTTGTTTTCCAAGTAAAGATTATTGCTTAAATCCTTAACTTCCATTTCATATCTGGCTTTCTTCTCTATCGTATGTTATATGTGTGAATACTTGAAATATTTTCTGAATCCTATTGGATTCTTGGAAATTTCTATTTGGGCGACTTGATCGTAAATACTACTCCTTCCATCCTACAAGAAACAAAACATTTGCTACAACTACCACAAATTCAAGGCGCATTCGAAAGAACTTCATTGTTCCATCCAATATTGCAACTGAAAGTCTGAAACTTTTGGTTCATGTTATGCTACAAATTTATATAAAAACTGATGTTTGATCGTTTTGCAACGCAAGCCAAAGTTTGTCTTGACAACCCTCCAACAAATAATGTGTTTATTATGGGACGGAGGGGGTATAGACTAAAGCGTTTAAGGTTTGAACATTTTGCGTACCAATTAGATGATTGCAATTTTCTAGTTTGATATATTTATGTAATTGAAGTGTTAATGATGCTTGATGCTCGGTGATAACCCCGCTAAAGTGTTTGTTATCTGTTGTCCAATATGCTTCGATACCTCTAACTGTCATTCGCTATCCGATATATAGAACCATTGTATATGGCAATTTCCATTTAATGGAGACATGATATAAATGCAGACAATATCAAGTATCAACTGATGAGAACTAGTATTCTCAACAATAATCTTAGTTCTGAACATAAAGGTGTAGTTCTTGTTCAATGTTGAAGTTATCATTTTTGAACGGTTATTGTAATAATTTTGGGAGTGGACCTTTTTGTTTAGTTGTTTTGGTGATGAATCTGGTTGACATTTTGGTAGATTTGCTTTCAAGGAACCATTTTGAGTTAGTCTTTAGAGTTGATGATATGCTGATCCTCATTGGCTGAAAACGACAGGCTCTTCTCGATTAAATTCTATTGCCCCCATTTGGTGTTTAGAGATCTTGTTTTTCATCTGCTGTTCTTGTAACTTGGTCAGGCAATAATATCTCTGCATCAGATAAAAGAAGTACTGCAGGCTCTGCAGCTCTCACCACACCAGGGAAAATTTTGGAGAAAGTAGACAGAGCACCATCAGGAACATCAGAAAGAAAACATGATCCTACTGTAATTAACTCAGGCAAGCTGCATTGTGCTCTTGTCTGTATTTGCACTCTTGCTGACTCAAAAACATTTGTATATTCTTTTACCCATGCAATTTTGTGTTTCCGCTTATGTAGATTTTCTCTCTTTGGCAAATATAAATCTTGTTGCAGCACCCAAGATTCTGGGACAGACAATGGGGCGAACAAATCTTGAGCATGTGACTAAAAGTTCAAAACTTGATGCCATGGCCCTGAGCAAGCTTGTGGAGAAGGCTGAACTAGTGATAAATAGAGGATCGTCTGTTTCATCCTCCTGGATTCATGATCTGCCTGTTGGTGGTTCAGGCATGCAGCGTCTATGCTACACTTTGCTGTTTTACTCTTTGATGCAGCGATGCTAGTATCCTTCATCCAACTGCTTTAACTGATGCTTGTATATCTCTGTTGGATTTTCTCCTCTGACTGGGATACCAAAGCATTCTGAAATCTATATATATATATATAATTCCTCAGTCAAACGCACAGATGTCCCTGGTTAAGAAAATGGTATATAGAGAACCTTATTGAGAGGTCTTACGATTAAGGAGCTTGCAATTTCTAGTCCAGGCCCTTATTCTGCTCAAAGCTCTAAGTTCAATACTCCATTTTTGTGGTAGAGATAATGTTTTTGTAATTTGAGCATGTTTTAGGGTCTTGATAAGACGAAATTAGACGCTGCATGAATCTAAAATCAACCTCAATCCGATAATCAGACGGCACTACAATCATCCTTACTTTGGTTCGGCGCATGGTCCATTTTGTTTCATAATTGATTGAGGTTGCTAAAAAATGATGGGAACAGGTTACACATACATGAAATTAGAGTCGCATGCTTATTTTTCCTCTCCCCTACTAAATTTCATTCTTTCCTTGCTAGGATGAGTGATTTGCTTTATATCTTCTCATATTAAATTATATTTAATTTCAATCTGATCTTGGGTGTACTCTGTAAACTTGTACTGTTGCAGACTTGCAGTTCGCCGATTCAGTTGATTGCTGAACTTTGCTAACTTGTGGATCACTGTTCCAGGTAAAAAGGGCTCTGCTAAACGTATGAAAAGTCTGAACGAACTTGCAGATAGAGCACCACCGGTGGCATCATTGGCAAATAATGATCTGCCTGTCGCTAGTTCAGGCAAGCATATATTTATGTTGCATCCAAATTCTTTACTCGCTAGCAATATCTGTTTCCTTCTTTTCTTATCAATGTTTTTTTTTTACCAGTCTTTCATTTTTGTTGTTTATTTAACTAGAAAATGGATGCCACTCTGTATTATATTTGAAAGGAAAAACTAAGACAATTGTCAAGATCAGCGTCAATGGTTGTCCTAGATTGCAAATCTATTTTTTTTTAAAAAAAAACCATTTTTTTTTTTTTTTAATTTTCATTGATGTGGGATCTTTATTTCTGAAGCAAATGATAATAGACTTGCGTGGTTCCTTGAATTCTTTCTGGCTAGCACTTAATGCATTACTTTTTCACTGATAGACTTTGATGAATGAATGTGATCTGCCTAAGTTCTTGTGTTCACATGGTGTAATTCATTGATATATGTACTTTTTCATTGATACATAGGTAAAAGGAAGACTCCAGAGGCTGCTACCGCCAAAAAGGTGGAGGAAGCAGCTACGAGACCACGATTGTCAACATTTTCAAGCAAGCACGATGAGCCTGTTGGGACTTCAGGTAAGTGTAATCTGTCTTATTTTATGATGGCATGCCTTTTCTAAATTTCACTTTGTCATGGAAGCATCCTTGAATGAACACTTTGAGTTATTCTATCTACACTGCACGTGATTCATGGCTTCCCTATTCATCTAACAAGGTCGTACACTAGGTGGGATTGACTACACAGATAGAATGCCATTATGTTATCTACACTGCACGTCATAATTGCACCTTTTACTTTACTACACACCATACCTGTTGGGACTTCAGGTAAGTGTAATCTGTCTTATTTTATGATGGCATGCCTTTTCTAAATTTCACTTTGTCATGGAAGCATCCTTGAATGAACACTTTGAGTTATTCTATCTACACTGCACGTGATTCATGGCTTCCCTATTCATCTAACAAGGTCGTACACTAGGTGGGATTGACTACACAGATAGAATGCCATTATGTTATCTACACTGCACGTCATAATTGC